>WAAE01000954.1:7815-100315 GCA_013400495.1 Nicator chloris
TTTTTTAACTGAATTTTCCGCTTTTAAAATGACTCCGCTCGCCTTTGTAGTTGGGGGAGAGGAGCAGCAGTGCTGTGAGGTGCTCGGCGTTCCCCTCGCCCCAAAGCCTTGCCCTCCTGCAGGCGCAGACCGCCCCCCGCTTTCCCGTTTCCCCTTTTCCGGGGCGAGGGTTGCGCCGTGGGACCCCGCGGCCCCGGCCCTGGTTCTCGGCATGGACTTAGGCACTCTTTGAAGATTTCTGCTTTAAAATCCGCACAGGATTAATGTAACTAGCATTTTTCTGCATCTGGTTTGTTTTTGTTTTTTTCCTCCCTCCACTTCTTTTTTTTTTTCCTTAGGTATTCCAAACAAAAAGAAAAAAATGGGCGTAATATAAAAGTGGTTTAAAAACCAAAGGTAAGTAACTATTATACGTGAGGAGACGCGCCTTTTTGTTGGTTTTTCCTAATTAAAATAATTTTCACTTTTTAAATATGATCTCGTGCCTGGGTATTGATTTGTATTAAAAAGCAGCGTTTGCTTCCCTTTCGTATTTTCTTAGGTGTTGAAAGCAGAAAGTGCTGAGTTAGAAACTCCAGTATCGTCTCGTTGTATTAATATCTGGGCTGCAAACTACCTTTTCTAATACCCAGAAAAGTGCTTAAAGTCCTCTTGTCCAGTTCGGTCTAAAACTGAAGAGATACACAAATCCTGACGTCTTAGACTACAATGCTTTTGCCTTCAGGACACTTAATGCCTATTTGTATATGTAGAGACAGTGTTTGAAACCTATAATGCGCAGGACACTGAGTTAAGTGGAGCTTTTCTAGTTTATAAACAATCTGCAAAAAGTTTGGAATCGATTTAACCTCTTTTATGTTGGCCTTTTGCACGAGGCACAGCTTCGCATGGCAGGCTAAAAAAAGGCTTTCTGGACTTCGCCGAAGTCGCTCTGAGACTGGAAGACGAACATACATCTTTCCCAACCAGAAAGCCTTTGATTATAAATATGGGAAAGGTGTCATGCAACCAGACCCGCTCGAAAAGCCTTCAGAAAAGAACGGGGGGGTGAAAGCTTAGCGCATCCTGACGGGCTTTTTAAATGCTATTGATTGGGACAAGCTGTTCAAAACCCCAGTAACAGTTAATCTGCCTGTTAATCAAGCCACTAAGGAGCTCAATGCGAGTTTTATTAGCAACTGGAGAACACAGGCAGCAGAAAGGATCAAAAGCCTACACCCTTGATATTTGTAAAACCAGCCTTTCCCAAAAATATATTTTCAATTACACAGTAATTCGAAGCTTATCAGGGCTCGTTCGCAGCCCCACGCAGATGGTTCCGCAGGCGCTGCCAAAGCCACGAAAGCAAAGGAAGCAGCTTCGCGCTGGCCCCGCCGAGGTGCGGGGGTTAAAAATAACGCGTTAAGGACGTGTCCCGCTCTCGCCTCTCTCATCTCGGACCCTCCTGGCCTCCCGAATTAGCAGCAAAACCTCTACTTGGCAAATCACGAGGAACCGATAGAGAAACTGCTCGTATTCACGTCAATTGTGTTATTAGGCTGAGGGGTCGAGGGCTCTTTTTCTTTTAGCTGGCTTGTTTGATTTATCGCGGTAAGTTTGCAGGGCGTATTTCCCTCTGCCCATCCTTTTGGTAGGACCTCTACTTTAATTGCTAAAAATTAAAAAGTTTAAATAGCAAGACTGGTAATTTTGAGAGCCCCAAAGTTGGATTTCAATTAATTTAATGACCAGAAATATTATTATATCGGCTAAAATCAACATTTGATGTTGTCATTTTTTTAATGCAATCCGATTCCTTTATATGTCAGCGAGATATGCATATAAAAGACTATCTGGTCAGAGGTAATTATGTCACAGCTTTTTCTCGGCATGACAGCTGGATAAACACCATCTCCAATAAACATCTCTAATTAGGGAGGAGGATCTGAGATAGATGGTGTTTGATTTATTACTGAAGGAGAATGTCCATTTACCGGTATATTGTAGTGAAGCATCACAGGGAGCGTTCCCGCTAACCCACCATAAGGACTATTTGGAGATGCTCGAAGACAGGTAAGCGGTGTTTTAGGTTTTACGCTGTTATTTTGTTTAGTGCTATTTCGGAGGAAGAACGGCCTTTCTAGGCTACCTCTCTTTCCCACCGACGCCCTGATTTAGCAGAGGCACCCAGGGCTGGGAAGGCAAGCCTGAGTTTGGGCGCCGAGAGGTGGGCGCCTCTCGGAGACCGGACCTTTCCAACCCGAGCAGGGCAACCGAGCCTCCTCGGCGACCGGCGAGCCGCCGGCGTTCCGCAGCGAAGGGCGGCTGGGACGCGGCCCCCGACGGCAGCTCTCCCCGCCTCGCCTCCCGCAGCCCCGCCGCCGGCCCTCCTTTGCGCGGCCCTCCGCGGGGCCGTGCGGGCCGGACCCTCCACGCCCCGCTCCCGTCCCGTCCATTCGGCTCGGGGGCTCCAGGGCCCGAGGGGCGCCGAGCGGGGTCCTCCAAGGGGCGCGGTAACCCGCGGCTGCCCCCGCCACCTGAGACGGGTCACGGCGAGGGAGCGGGGCCCGGGTCACGGGGCGGGGGGAAGGGGAGGGGGCCGCACCGCCCGCGCGGGGGAAGTTTGGGAAAGGGCTCCACCGCCGGCCGCCCCCTCCGCCCCGGGGCGCCCCCTCCGACGGGCGGGCAGCGGCCGGAGCCGCTCCCTCCCACCCCCACCTGTTGTGCCGGGGCTCCGGCCTTCTCCCCTCGCCTTCCCCCCGCGGGGTGGGGGTGCCGGGGTCGGGGTGCCCGGCCCCTCCCGTCGGGCCAGCGGCCGGGGGCGCAGGGGGCGTGCGGACGCGTTACCTGTCAGCGGGAGCGGAGGGTCCGGGCGCGGCGGTCCCGCGGCCGGGAGGAGGTACCTGGCGGCTCCGGTCGCCAATTTCCACGCAAGAACCTGCCACACAGTTTAAATGTCAATGACAGCAAAAGAGGGGTGCTGCCTTTGCACTAACTTTCCCTTAATATCCACGCCAGCGCCTCCCCCATTGGCTGGGCCGCCCCGGTGACGTCACGGCGGACAGTAGTTAGCTAATGAGACATTTTAAGCGACACGAGCGCGAACGGCGCGAGCCCGGACACCGCCCGCCCCGTCGGCGGGCACGGCTCGGCCCGGCCCGGCCCGGCCCCGCCCAGCCCCACCCGGGGCTCGGCCGCGGGACGGGACTCCCCTGGACCGGGGCAACCGCGGGGTCGCTGCCTCCTCCCGCTGCTTCCCGGCAAAGGGAGGCTGCGGCCCGACGGCGCGCCCCGGCTCAGCCCTGCCGGCAGCCAGGCCTATCCCTGGCCTCGCAGGCCGAGGTTTAGGCTGAGGTTAGGCTTCTTCCCCTCTGAAACGCGCTCCGCGTGAGGGACACACTTGCACGGGGAAAAGGAGGCCCTCAACACCTGACGCAGCCCTGTGGCTCCTCGAAGAGGCTGTGGCCCCCAAGCCCTGAGCTCTCCTGCGGGAGTGGGGTGCTGGCCCCTGCCAGACGGAAGGGCAGGCGCGGAGCTGCAGCTCTGCCTGCACCGTGGCACCTCCGCGGGCGATGCGGGTCCGGCGGGCCCTGGCCGGGCTCCCGGTGCCACCCTCTCCCATTAGAGCGGGAGGGAGAGGCCGTTATTTGCACACACTTGTCAGGGTAAATAATTCATCAGCAAAGAGGCCTCCCCGCCGCCGATAGTTTTATTGAACTGCACTTAAATGTTTCATGAACCTGCCGCCCGACTGGGATGAGGCGGGGGCTGCGGGATCCATTAGGAGGAGGCGCTGGCGGGGGGTGCGGGGAGAGCGCTTTGCGGGGTGCGGGGTGCTGCCCCGGCCCCTGCTCCGGTTCTGAGCGTCGGGGACCCACCCGGGGCAGGCAAACCACTCGGATCCGGGGTGACCCTGTCCCTTAGGCGGCCGGGCCGCGCAGGTCCCGCGCGTTGGCAGGTAGCGACGGCCCCGGGGGCGCTGCCAGGAAGGGGTTTCGCGGCGCGTTTGGAGCCGCTGCCATTAAGGGGCTTGCGGCTCCCTGCAACCCGGCAGGGTCCTCCAGGGAAGCGTTGGAAACACCACGGCTCCCGCCTGCTTATCTGGCTGTCAATAAAAGGAGATGGCTCCTAAAGCAGGGCCAGGTGCTGCCTCCCCTGCTCTCCAGCGCGCCGCTCTCCAGAAACTGCTCAGGCGTGAAGCCAAGTCTGCTTGGCCAGGCCTCGGCGGAGGCAGGCAAACAGCCCCTCGCCAGCGCCAGAGCGCTCTGTTTGCCTTTTTATCTCCTAAAAAAAAAAAAAAAAAAAAAAAAATTGACACAGAAAGAGGGAAGCGAGGCAGGAAGGTGGGGGAGCGTTGGGAACAGAGTCCGTATTTGGCCAAGAGGTCGTCTAAAAAGAGAAAAAAAATTAAAATTATAATAATAAAGGAGAGAGGGGAAAAACCCTGCAAAGGCTGTGCTGGGAGGCAGGCGGGACCCCAGGGGCGGCCTCTTGTCCCTGCCGGGCGCTGCTTCGGGACAGGCTCCGCGGCGGGGGGGGCCCGGACAGGCCCGGTGTCACCCCGGACCGGGCGGGGGTGTCCGGGGGCAGCGGCCGCCCCCCGCCCCCGCCGCGCCGGGGAGGCTCGGGCAGGGAGCGGTGCTGGCGAAACGAGACGACAAAGTGTCTCCCCCCACGTCTGTGTGTGTCCCCGCTAATTTTTGCTCCTGTCGCGGCCGGGTCCGCGACCTTTACTGAGCCGCGGAGGAGGGAGGCAGCTCCGCGGTGCGGCGCGGACCGAGCCCCGCGGGCGCGGAGGGAAGAGGGGTCGGTGCGAGCATCGCCGCGCCGGGCAGGGGATAGGAGCACGGCAACGTGTTACAAATTTATAAGCATTATACATATTTGATTTACACTACGTTCCGAAGTTGTGGGCTTTTTCTTTTTTATTTTTTTTCTTTCTTTTTTCTTTTCTTCTGTTTTGTTGTTTGGGGTTTTTTTTTCTTTTTTTTTTTTTTTCCCGAGGATGCCCCAAACCCCCGTGTTCACATAGATTGAGCAATTCTCAACACACACTGTAATAATGAGCTTTAATTCTCTATCCAAGCAGAACTTGAGCAATAATAATAAGCACATCAGAACAATTTGTTTACTGTGGCATTGCACAGGCTGCAGGGTCCAAGACTAGCTACAATAAACGGTAAAAACCAAAGGAAAAGCCCTAGAACAGGAAAAATATTGCGATAGAAACGTGGTTTTGGCTTTCAAGGAAAGAGGCGCTTAACTAGCATTGTAGCTGGGATATTTTGCCCTTGTCCAAGGTATGTGTTTTTAAATACTTTCTTTTTATTTCCCCCACACGTTTCTTTGCTTGTCTAACATTTCTCTTTTGCCCCCAGGATTGCGTTTAAACCTTGGTGCAGAAACGTGATTTTGCTCTTGTTTTGTATTGTCGGTTGGTCGGGGTGGGTTTGTGGTTTTGTTTTTTGTTTGGTTTTTTTTTTATCCTCTCGTCCTGTCGGCTCAGCCCTCTCGCAGTTTGATAGAAACTGAACAGCTCCATCTCTTCGAATAAAAAATACCTGAGTTATTATTGAAATGGCTTTTTGTGTGCTGCCATGTGAAGTTGGGAGAGCTTTCCGGCTGTTGTGTGGCTGGCAGCCTGCGAGGCTCTCCTGCGACCTGGTAAACGATTGCACCTATCCTTCTTCGGAGCACTCGCCCAGAGCGGGCTGAGCCGGCTGACACGGGCACCCCGGTCTGTGAACCCTGGCGAGCTGGAAACTTGTTGTAACGAGCGGGATTAGTGTGCGGGAGTGTGTGTTTGGGGGCTCTGATTTAAGATGCTGCAAGAAACTTCTGTGAACTGAAGCGTCCTAAAGACAGAAATTTAGCAGAAAGATAAGATTTTCCCCTCGCGAAGAATCCCACTGTAGCCGACTGTGTAATAAGACTATTATTTTCAATGCCGTAACCTTGTTTCTCAACCGAAAAAAATCAAGATTAAAAAAACGCTGCTTGCTTAAAAAGAAAGGAGAAACGTATAGCTATAAATGATTTCTTTATACCTTAACTTTGTAGCTGGGTTTTCTCCCCTCTCCCTCTCTTTCTCTCTCTCTTTTTTTTTTTTTTTTTTTTTTTTTTTTTTGGTATTTTTTTTTCTCCTCGAAGACTCCTAATGCTATTAATTTGTCGAAAACTTTATTCTGGACTGTCTTGAATTATTTTCCTTCTCTATCCTTTAAAACATTTTCATAATAAGCGTGACTCCGGACAATGTTTGATTTGTTTTTCTCCCCTCATCCCGGTTTAGACTGAGACATTAGCTGAATTCCCTGGGGGTGATTGGATGCAATTCGCTGAAAGTCGACAGGCACGTCCTGGATGTTAGAAATTCACTTTTCCTCAACGTGACAAGGCTGAGTTCGATCTACAATTGTATTTGAAAGGGCAATGAGCGGAAAGATCTCCCATCATTAAAACCTCCCTCTTCTTTAGCAAAATAACAAGATACTTCATTTGCACACAAACACTCAGGGAAAAAAAGAATCCCCAAACCCCAACCGACCCGCGATAACTCTTTGATAAAACGCTATCTCTGCATAATTTAGGAGGGGGGGACGACATATCAAAGGTATCGGAGGACCCCCAAAGCGCCCATGTGATCAAGTTGACTTTTTACTTTAAATCTTGAATAAGATGTGAGTTGTAACAAGGGGATTTGCACTTACTCCATGACCCTTGTAATTGGATTAAATATGGACTGAGACGTACAAAAACATACCAAGATTGACACCTGCCAACTGGACTTCCTTATGATTGATTGTGATGCTTCGTGCTGGCAACAATAATGAAATAAATTGTATGGATAAAACAGCACATTTGTCATTTCCGTGCCATAAGAGAGGAAGGCAGCGTGTTAGGCAAGCTGTTATCTGACAGGCACGAACAGCAGACACAACTAAAGAGCTAAACAAGGATTCCAGACATTGACAAGACAAATTATAACTTGTCACAACCTTTTTAAATTCAGAAGTTTTCAATTAACATATATATTGCTGTTACATATAAGATCGGGTGGACTTCAAACATAAACAGGCAGGGACGGAGGGCGGCGGAGGCTGCGGAGCCGGCGCTGCCCCGGCTGCCGGCGCTGAGCGGAGCCGCTGCCCCGGGAGCCGCCCCTCCGCCCCTGCCCGCGGGCACGGAGCTGCCGGGGCAGCGGGCACAGCCGGGGCCGAGCCCGCGGGGGCCGTGCCCGCCGCCCGGCCGGGGCGCGGAGGGGCCGCGGGGTGTCCCAGCGCAGGTAGCGCATCCCCCCGAGGCGCGCCGGGCTCCCCGGGGATGGAGCGCCGTCCATCGGCCCGGGATGCAGCGCGGTGCGGCGGCGGCGTGTCCTGTAGGGGAGCGGCTGGGATTTAGGGCTCCCGGCGGCGATCCGCGGCGCGGGATGGGTGCGGAGCCCGCGGCTGCCGCGCCCCTCCGCGCCCGGCCGCACCCGCGCAGCGCGCCCGGAGCCGCGCTCCGCCGGGTCTGCAGGGATCCCCCGGGAACGAGGAGGAGGCGGCCCCCGCGGGACCCCCGGAGGGACAGGGGCCGCGACCCACACCCGGCACCAGCCCCGCTGGCCCGAGGGCCACCCCGTCCCTCGGGTCCCCGCGGCCACTCGTGACCGGGCGCTTCCCAGCAGGGCCGTGCGTCCCAGCGGGAAAAAAAAAGCTGAGGTCCTGACGCGGTGGGAAACGTCCCCCGCGGGATGACAGTGGGTGAAGAGGCACGACACACGGGGCACATCGTGGCACAAGGACCTGAGTCCGGGCTGGGCTTTCCAGGGTGCCCAAAGACGCAGTGTGACCCGCTGGGGCTGGTGGGACAGTGTTAGGATTTGGGCCATCTGATCCCTGCCAGGTCATTATTGGGTATAAAAAGAGGGAGGCGGGAGCGGGCTCACCTGAGCACGGACCCAAACCTCCCGCTTCTGTCGTGAACCCCAAAACACAAACGAAACTGCGGAGCATTTTCCCCCATGTCGTGGTACGCTTTCTCCGAGGAGATGCTGACCTGGCCGGGCCCAGCGAGCATCCCCCGGGAGCAGAAGGAAATGCCGGCTTTCGCTGAAAACTGTCGGGTCTCACTCGAGGGGCGACTCCAACTCTTAGACAAATATTTTCCACCCCCGTTTCTTTAGTCTGAGCGGGATTGTGCTGAGTCCGAGGTGACCAGCAGTAGAAGTGCAGGGGATGCAGCACCGCGGCTTTCCCGGCCATCCGGTGGCGGAGAAAAGGGACTTTCCCCCCAAAACCCCTAGTCCCAACTTGGGAAAAAAATAACTAATATTCCAAGGCGACCTTTCCATTTGCTGTAATTACTGCCAAACTCATTCCTCTAAATTAAATGCTGCAAGTGATTTGAATCCTTGTAACGCAAAACCCAAGTTCCATCGAATTAGTTGTAGCCTGCCTGCTTTCCCCAGTGACTGCATCTATTAACATTATAATCTCAAACACCATTTTTTATGTAACACTATTGTTAGTAAATCAACTCCTCGGGTCCACAGAGACGCTGACCTCTGTCAATTCAGTGAAAGTGTAATTATCTCCCCGAATCTTGGACAGATTTAAGAGATTACATTTCAACTAAATCTATATCAATGCTAATTTTTTTCCAGACTCCAGGTGCTAGGCACTCCGAAATGGTGTTTCTGCCCAGCAGAATGGGTTACAAAGAGTAGAGGGCTTGCTGTGTAGAGGGCCAAAAGAAATGAAGCCCCACATAAAATTACACCTATTTTTTTGCTACAAAACCTGGTTCTTGTATGGCAAAGTTAAACAAAGCAGCTATGCTAAATTAGCGTTAAATAAAGGCTAGTTTAATGCTCGGTTACAGTCAACTGGTGTATCTTTGATGGCTAATTGTCTATCAAAATTAAAGAGAAAAGAACAAATGATTCCTTATAAGAAGGTGTTAAAAGCTTCCACAAAAGGACATTTCACAAATATAATATCTGTGGATGGCGAATTGTCCTTTCGAAGCTTTTTTAATGTACTGAAGGCCTGGGACTCCCTAGATATGAATAATGGGGACAAACGCGCCCTTTTATTCCGAAAGAGCCTCTTTTAAACCAGTCGCTCTAATAAACCGGCAAGGACAATATTCCGGGAGGAACGGGAACCGCCGCGTTGCTGTGATTTCCGACGGCCACTTAAATAAATAATGCCCCGGCAGTAAAAAGGCATTTAAATGTTATTTGGTTTGCGCTTAAAGAGACCTAAGCGCCTTCCCGGCGGAGAGCAGCTCTCACTTGCAAATCAACCCCTATCAGCAGGGAGAAAACAGTGTTTGCAGGGCTGTGGGGATGGGGACGGATCCTGCGCCGGCTGCCCCGCGGCCAGGCGAGGTGCGGGGCCCCCGCCCCGCATTTATGGCTTTATTCAGAGCAATGGCTCAGGAAATATTCCACGGGGCGGAGAGCGAGACGGGGAGAGAGCCGCGAAAATGAGAGGGGGAAAGTGGCGAAGCCAACCAACCAAAACCTCCCGCGTGAAGTTAATTCAAGAGGATGGCGGCGAAGCGGGCGCTGGGGCAGGGTCGGCCCCGCCGGCTCCGCGGGCGCGGAGCCCCGCGCAGCCGCTGCGCGCAGGGAGGGAGCGGCTCCGCGCCCCCGCGGAGGGCGTGCGGGAGAGCCGCAGTATGTAAAAGAGCCCCGGCTAAATCATGCAGCAAGAACGACAAACCGTCTGGAAAATGGACCCACGGAGCAGCAAGAATGTACTTTTTTATCTCTGACAACTTGTGTCCTAAAGAAACTATCTTGAAGATAATTGAAATGATTACAATTCATCGCTGCCTTGCTTTGAGTAGGAACAGTCAAATAATGAAATCTTAGTAATACGGCAAAAATTTAATTTCCATTACGCCACTGCTCGAGGTTTCCCTTTTTCTTTTTCTCTCTCCCCCCTTTTTTATGCCTAGCTTCCTCTAGAAATTTTGTGCTCGCACATAATTCTGCACTTTGTTGCATTATTCATATTTTCGGGGTTATTTCCCATCTCCTCCCGCCCTTTCTCCTTTAGTAATGGTCTCTGGAACTTCCAGATGTGGCTGCGGGGAACCTTCTGGAAGGAGGTATCCCAAGAGGCTGGGGAGGGATCCTCAAACTAAGTCCAGCCAGGCCGGGGTGGGTGCTGCAGCCTGAGAGGAGATTTTGGCTCACTTCCCCCTCCCACAACCACCTCCGGCCATGAGCAGGGGCTGGGCAGGCACGGCACCCCCCACCATGGGGCAGCAGTGATAATTCATTTATTTTTGGAAACTGTTCTGGAACTCCGTCCCTGTGGGTTTTAAAATTATTATTATTATTATTATTATGTTACTACTGTTTTGATATCACGGTCGTTATTGTTCTTGCGTTTTCTTGCTATTTTCACCAGAAAAAATATTTCCCAGAAGCTGTAGGGTGTCCCTGGTGGTGCCGGGGGTTTGACTGAGGTGTTTTTTCCCAGAGCTTTGGGCTGGAGGAGGGCACCAGGGCTCACCCACCCAGGGAAATGTGGCGGAGCCAGGCCCACCCTCTGCCCCACGGTCCCCCAGTGTCCCCCCTGGCTGTCCCCAGCCTCTGTGGCCGTTGTTGGCTGTGCTGCTGCCCGGGATGCCTGAGCCCCTTTGCAGCCTCTCACCTCGCAGATTGTGCAGGAGGCAGCCTGCCTTTTAATCCAAGTCAGAAATGGACCAGGGTACGTCCTCAATGCAACTAACTGTTTCTAAAAAAAAGACCATCTGGTAATTGTCTTCCTTTAGATCTTCCCTTAATTATGCTTTTAATTAAAGATGGTTCAAGGCATTGGACCACATGAAGGGCAGTAATTACAAATTACATTACAAACCCAACAGATGTAGCTCTATCTGCTGGGAAAAAGGTACCGGAATAAAATTTGACTAAACTTTAGGATAAATTAATCCGCTGCCTTGAGAACAGAAGCACATTTTTTATTATGTAGACTCTAGCCAGGATTTAAGTTCTCTGTCATGATTGTTTTCATATTTCTTTGACATCTATTGATTTGGAGGCAGCTGCAAGGCTTTGTCACAAGAGAGAAGAGCAGTCACAATATATTAGCTTGATGGCATAACTCGAATATGAGTAGGAAGGATAGAAACATGACAGGGAGCCACGTGACTGAGTGATGGGTCTCCAACAAAATAAAGAAATTAATTTTTAATAAAAGGCTTTAAAAATACCACAGCTAGTGCAACAGCAAGGGGAACGACAGAACTTGTTAATTATCGAGCATTGGAGCCTCTGAAATTTACCCCTGAAGACCGAGAGGGGACGGGCTTTTAATTCCCAGCCAGGACTCGTGCACTGAGGAGTCACAAGAAGCACAGCCCCCGTGCTCTGGGCTGGAGCCCACCCTGCCCCGGCAGCCAGGCCCGGCCTGGGGAGTCCGGGGCACTGCGGCAGGGCTCCCCTTCCCCGACAGGCGCTGGGAATGAGCATCCCGCGCTGCCCAGGAGCTGCTCGGGGCCAAAGCTCCCGGACCCCGAGCGGAGTTTATGCAAAGCCCCCTCGGTTAGCGATGCAAAGCAATGCAGACCCGATAGCCTCCGTAATGAGGGAAGGCAGCGCAGGCTCAAAGACTTCCAGGGGGAATATCGCCCCGCTAATCTGCGGTCACTGATGGCTCTGGATATGCTGCTTAAAATGCGACTTGTGGGGCTGCGGGAACACAGGCGTCGGAACCCCCACAATGACCTGGTTTGCAGGGGCTGGCTGGCACGTCGGGAGGAGATCAAGAGACTGTGGGTGTAAAGGTTTTACAAAATCCAGTTCTGGTTCAGTGGATAAAGACATCACTGATGATCAAGAGGCTGTTTTTAAGTCTACATCCAGTTCAAAGGATGCGCGCCTCCTGCATTTTGCCAAAATCCTGTGCTAAACGTATAACTGGGAGCTCAAAGTATTCGAGCAGGTTTGGGCAAGGTAACAGAATTTCCCTGTCTGGGGGAGGCTGTTTGTTAAAAGCAGTCATTGAAGTCAAGCTGGGGAGCAGGGACAGTGAAGATTCACATGTCAGACGCTCCATCAGACCATTAAAAAGAAATTAAGTTGGGACGTTTCGTCTTCCCCTCTCCCAGCTCCACCTCTGTGGAAAAAGCACAACAAAAATCCAGCCAGCGCCTGAATGTGGGGGATGCCTCCCCTTCAAGCCACAACACAGCCTGCGACGCCTTCAGCGTCTCTTGAAGGTGAGGGCGGGCACGGCAGGCCTTGGGGGTGAGGCTGCTCGGAGTCGCCCCTGCGCTGCACCCCCAGACCCCGGTGACCGCGGGGGCAGCGGCCCCAGTGGTGAGGCCGAGCACACGAGGGGCGGCAGCGCATCTCTGCCTTCCCTCTCAGGCGCAGACACAAGCAGGGACGATGCTCTTCCCGCCCTGTCTGGACCTTGATTTCCAGGAGCTGGCCCAGCTGCTTGCAGCCCCCGAAGATGCCGCAGCACAGCCCGAGGACGGCTCAGTGCACACGCACGCCCCTTGCACCCGACCTCAGCTGCCCGTTCACACGTTCACACACCCTCTGCTAATAGTGCCACATTTTTTTCCCTTCCGAGGCGTGCTAGCCCCATGGAAGTCTAACCCATTTCCTTGCCAGTTGCTGGATTTCCTCCCGTGCGAGGTGGAGGAACGGGAGCAGATCCTCTTGGCTTCTTGTGGCCCTCATGTCACAAAGGTAGTTACTTGGACAGACCTCTCTGGATGCCTCTTGGATGACTCAGGGCTCCCAGAAATGCTGTGATTTATGGCTGCCCAGTGGCAGTAGGTATGGTCACGCCATGAACTGGTGTGCAACACATGACAGCTCCTACACTCTCATTTCATCTCATCTCAAAAGGAACGAACATAACGCTCCTTTAATTGTTCAAATTTTAACCCCATGTTTTCATATCATTCCCCGCTTTCTGGAAGTGACCCTGATGACAAAATCCCATTATCCAAAAGGAGAATAAATTGAGGTTTAAAAATTACATATGTTATCCAGGAAAACCTGGATATAAGGTAATTGGGGAATTATACATTGAAAATCTCTTCCTGCTTATTTATATAGAGCTTTTTGAACATATTTGCATATCTGCAAAAATACCGTTCTGCCCCAGATTGCAATAGTGTTTTTAGATCAGATGCAATATGGGATATAGATTTGTTTAATATATTAATATTGCATATTTTAACCTATATTTATATTATACATATATAAAATATATATTTAAATAAGCCCAAATCCAGAATCTATTTATGTACTACGTAGGCAGGGCAAAAATAGAATCTAGAATTTTATAATAATTTCTGTGTGATTTAATTGCTCTGCCCGTGGCCCCATGTGTCGCCATTCAGAAAGGATGCAACACGTTACCAAACAAATGTTTCTTTGTGAAATATGTGAAAGACTACAGATGTTTCACTGATCTGCTGGGTAAATCTCAGAGCCTTTTTGGTGACGTGGTCTGCACTTGTTTACACAGCAAGTAAGCAAGTGAGGCGTGCTTTGCTCCGAGCTGCAAGGCTTGCCAGATATAAAGCTGAAGCCATACATACAGCCCTGGCTTTCACAGGTCTGATGGGATGGACAAATTCCCAGGTCCACGTGATGTGGTCACTAGGCTGAAATCACAGCTCATACAGTGCATGATGATGTTTATGTCAATAACCGAATACCACAGGTTTTGTTTCTATTCTTCTTCCGTGATCTACTCTATGCACATTTTTTTTCCCCCCGTTGTGGCCTAAAATATAACTATTTCTTGGCAAATGAGAGTCCTTATGGCTGTTTAGTGGGGGGAATGTACAGTCTTCTGAATGAATTTCATGTTTCTGGGTTTCTGCCTGGTGCATGGGGCAGGCATTGGAAGCAGAGAGCAGCTGAAGTGTAGGAGCCTGTGTCTTTAACAGCGCCTCTCGCAGCGCGGTCGCTACTCACGGGAGAATCGGGGCTCATGCAGGAATGATGGAGCATAAACTCACAGTTTCAGAGGTGCAGAGTAGAAGCAACAATGTTTTTGGTGCAGGGGAGCTTATTCCTCAGAGTTTCTCTGGGCTGATGTTGTGTGTGGAGGGTCACGAGTTGGGCATGTCCGCGTGATTCTCAGCAGCCAAGCCCAGCCCTGCAGGTCAGTCTGAGTGACCAGAAAATCCTCCTGTAAGGCTGCCGTGAACTTCGTCGGGCCATGTTCTTAAAACGTGTCTACATGGAACATTGTGTCTTTTCTCCACTTTTAGAGGCAGATTGTCTCGATTACATATTGTCATGGCAAACAAAGGGTGAGAAAATACTCACTCCAAGCAGAACAGAAGCAAATTTAACACTTCCAAAAAGCGCTGACAATTACTTTCCTGGACATGGCGATGTCACGTTTTTAAGGCATAATATTTCGTAGTTCAGTGCCTGTTAAATGTTTATGTGAGTCACATTTTATTCAGGGTATAACTCAGTAGTAGCAAATTCATCTGTGGTGGGTCAGATTTCACAGGCTTTACCTGGAGACTGGAAAACTGCCCGTTCTGCATTCTACCAGCAGGTTATTTCCAGTTAGGTTTGGGAACAGATGAAAATTTGGGTAAAAGAAGGATATATACTGATATATTCTTCTTACAATAAGTGGGGAAAGCTTGAAGCTTCTGTGTCATTTGGGACGACAGAAATAGCCCCTGATGACAATATTCAGGGTTTTTCTGGGAATTCCCAGTTATACCAGGTCATATCTATTACATGGTTTTCCATGCAGTACCCAAAATACCTCCCTGGTCTGTGTGTGCATTGAATCATACAGACTAGCTGAAATCTGAACAATTCTTCATACTCCTAAATTTTCTTCCCTGATTAGATCAAAACTGAGAAGTTGGAGTTTTTGTTAGGAATTTCTGCTATTTTCTTCAGCAGATAACTCAGGTGTTCTTAGCCAGTGAGTTGCAAAACTTTGCTGGTAAATATTTGCCATGCTTTGAAGTTGGGTTACATAAAACACTGTGTGAGTATGTGCATTCACACACCTACAGACACGGCCCTCAAATTTCTGTGTCTCTCAGAAAGAGAATCTGTCTTTTTGTTACAAGGACACATTTATCTGTTTATAACCTGCTTTGGGGCAAGAATGTCAAAGGGATAAGACACACATGTAAATTCCAGATAAAGATACATCAGGACAGGAATTTTTCTGTATGTCCATTCTTACAAACAATATTTACTGACTGGCACTGAGAGCCAAAATGCTTCCTTCATATCCCCAGGTCACCAAATCCCACCAGGAATGGTAGCTAAACTTGTGCAATACAAGTGGCTTCCAAAACAAGGCAAATTTGGAGCAAAGCAGGAAAGCTGGAAAATATTGAAACCGTTCGCCTTTTCTTGTCTTAGGGAAAAAAAATAATAAAATGTTGGTGTGTCTGCAATTGTCTGGCTGCTAATTAGTGGTGTGCACCACAGTTGGGTTTGGAAGGACCCACACATGGACCCGAGCCTGCCCAGCTGGGCGGCAGCAGAGCTCTCTCTGCTTGCATTCACTCTTACACGGTTTCCCCAATGAAATCACAAATCCAAAAGCAAACCCTGTCACTCAGGGACAATGTATAGATTTGTCACAGTCCTTGGAGGGCTGAGAATCCTAAAATCAATGGCTGGATTACACTGATCCTTATCCGTGGACGTCTCATCTGCAATAGATTAAGTATTGATAGGTTGCTTCATTTACTGAAGCATTTCGGATCTCCATGTGGGAAGGCACAGCGGAGCAGTAATTGCATTTTCTGGTGTGAGAAACGCTTCTTAAGGAAGCCAAAGCCCAGGCAGTTGATGGGCTGTGAATTGCTGCTGCCTCCTGGCACATGTGTGAGCATACATTTGATTACGATATTGCTGCGCTACGCGTTTTTGCAATAGCAACAATACATTGCTGATTCAAGCACTGGGATGCAGAGCCGTGCACATATATGTGAGACAGCGTGTGTGTGTGTAGGCAGGGAGATCGTCTTCCCTGGAGATGCACATTTCAAGTGTTTGGTGCTGCTGTTTCACCACCCAAATCTCCAGGTACACATACCCAGCTAATACTAAAGAGTGTGATGTAAAAAATCCCCTGAATAGTCAAATTAGTGGGACTATTAGGACATTAAAAAATCAGAACTCTAATATATTATGTTACATTTTATGAGCTGTAGGACTTTACCAGTAATAGTGGGAGGTGGGGAGTAAAGGGGTCGTAGTCTGGGTATAAATTTCTTGTAGATCAGATATTGTTAATTACAGAGTTAGAGGATGCAGAGCAGTGGGCAGGGGCTACACGTATCAAACAGAAATCTCTATTGATTTAATAGCATGTGATTAATACTAGCCACATCTGGCAGAAGTATGCATCATAGCCCAAAGCCAGATTTACACCTACATGTGAAAATCAGAGACTAAAGACGTGCAGGAGAAAGCTCAGTCTCTCCGAGGCCGATGGAAGTTTACCCATTCCCTTCCCTTTCCTGTCGGGTGCTCGGTGCTTTTCTGCAGATGTCACTTGCTCTACCCACAACCTGCAGGTAACAGGGAAGAGATATGACTCAGATATTGCAGATTCTGCACTTGCATGTCCAGGTTTTGCAGACAATAGTGTGTTTTTCTAAGGTTTTTTTTTCATGAAGTCCCCGTATCCCGCGTGATTTGTCTATGAGTCACATTCTGAATCCCCCTATTCAAACAAAAATCTCCCTTTTACTGTCTGATTTTGACTAACAGCCATAACATCCTCAGATGGTTGTTTCAGAATCTGCTGCACTGGTTGTGCACACACACACAGCTTGCATCCATAAATAAGTGTGTCCCAGACTCTTAAATTCATGAGGGTGCGATGGAAGACCAGACATATCAGTAGGTGTTGAAATTCTTAGATAATAAGGAATTTACAGCAGCTTTATTGATTTTTTCCCCCTGGTCTTCAGCCATTCTCTTAGTGATGTTTATTGCTCATAGTCAGGTTCTTTGCATATTTGGAGAAGAAAATTAAGCATCTGTGTTGCATGCTCATCTCTTGGAACCTGTGCCTGAAGCAAGATAAAAAAATTGAGCTAAAATTAAGGGAATGTTACATTCTCCTTAAAAATACCCAAAGAATGAAGCTGATACAAATAATGTGCTCTGTCATTAATAGATAGAACCAGATTCACTACTTTTAAATACCGCTCTGGCCATTTCATTTTGAGTCAAACCAAACCCCTGGAAAAAGCCGTGGTAAAGGGAGGAACCATCAGTGAGGAAGAATAGACGTTAAGAGAGAGTAAAGTGTAATGAGAAGAAACCCAATATTGACAGATCATGTAGAGCAGAAGGAGATGGGGTAGAAAAATGCAGTCAAACACAGACAGAAATATGCTGTTTAGCAGGAGGGAGCAGCTACAGAAGCCAGCTCCAGTTTGTGTGATTTGCCCTTCCCTCTCTGAAACGTAGAAAACTTTCCAGAGCCTCGATTCTTCAGTGGGGAAGGACACAAAGGGAACAAATGCAGAGCCACCTGTGGGCTCTAAGCCACGTGAAGCCCTCCAGGCTGGCACTTCCTCAGGGGTCCCACAAATCCAGCTCAGCTCGTTTTGGGCATGAGGTGCCACCTGCCCGCCCCAGCCTGAGATGGTGACACCAAACCTGCGGCTGCCTGCGACAGCTCAAGGATGGCCCAGCCGGGCTTTTAGGCCACTTCTTTTGTGATTTGTCCCTGCTGCAATCAGTGTTTGCTGGAGTGTGGCAATGGTCCTTGAGGGGGCCTTCTACAGACCCCACTCCGGGAAGTATTCCTCATCTGCTTCTGCAAGGGATTTCATGGGGGTTCTGCATTTCCCTGCTGCACGCAGAGCTAAGGGTCCCCCTGAATCTTTGCAGGCTCAGGGGTCTGGGCTTAATTTTAAACCAACATCCAGGTGTGGAACTGATTTTTGGTTAAGAAAAAAACTAATGAATACATGGTTGTGGTAAAAACAGAGTGACACAGCCCTTGCATTAGACAGCTTAGAAATAAATTGGATGTGGTTAGGCTTGATGTGCTGTTTTGCAAACGACTTTGGTCTTGTGTTGCACAAAACAATTTTATTTTACTGATATGAGATACTCCAAAGTAATAAAGATTCTCTGAGTATCCAGCACTTGCTTAATACTAGTGATTTGTGTTGATTGTGTGCACTCTGTATTTTAGCCACCTCTAAATCAGTCACCTGAGGAAAGTCATTGAAAACACTGCAGAAAGGCATTTCTGAGCACAAACCTCTCACACAGTAGAACACTGAAGTTTTACTAAGCAGATTTTTACCTCCAGGAATAAAACACTGCACGCACTCATTTTGCACGTTTTTAATTCTATTTTATTGCCCAGCAAAGCATATCCACAGCTATCCTCAGGTCTGTTGAGAGCTGGTGTTGTGGCAGAGCAGGTCTGTGCCTGTGTCTGGGGGGTCACTGGAAACTGGATGTGCAAGCTCCCACACGGCAGCAGAAGCTGGGTGATAACAGCAGTTTATTTAGGCTGCTCCAGTGCAGCTCAGACACAGCAAAAAACCCTCTTCCAGCTTGTGCATAAATGGTAAAAATACAGAAAAGCATTACTCTGGCAGCAGCTGCTTTCCAACCATTAACGCCACGGTCACAGTGGTTCTGGAAGGCTCTTTGGCAGTGGGTCCCTAATAAGGATTAAAAGCTAGAAAAATGCAGTGTTAAATAGCACAGCTGTACTCTCCCAAGCACAAACCAAGGCATCAAATACAGCAAAACACAACCTTGCACTCCAAGCATTTTTTTTTAATCAAGGCAAGAAGCTGATTGTAAGTGTTCTGTGACCTGCTTGAAACACTTGTGCTTAATTTTTAGAGACTTTGTGCCCTGGCATGGCAAGAGGCTCTGGATCAGGCTCTGTTTGACTTGCAAGGTGCTAAGAGCTGGCAATTTTCACTCTCTGTGAAAGCTTGATATAAGCATATATATGTATATATATAAAATACATGAATTATATTATATAAAAGTGTAATGGAGAAAAGGAAGATTCCAGATGCTATCTCAAAATTGCAAGTGTTCTCCTATTTTCACTTGTATCTGCAGAATATTATCAAAATATGAGCTGCACGGTGCAATAGGAGAGGCGATCAGTCTTTGAGATCTTAGATTCATGAATGGGTTTCCTCTGACAGCAAGAAAATCTACCCACGCCTCCAACTTTAGGAAGAGTCTATGTAAACACAGAAATCCCCACCAGTCTGCCCTGAAAACGAGTTATTAACTTTAGCATCACTTTTATTTGAGTTTCTGGCTCTTCAGCAAAATGCAGAGAGCTTGACAAATTCATTTTGCAAGAGAAAGTCGGCTGCAGCTTGTTTGCTTTCTGGGTTTGAAATGGGGATGCAGTGCAAAGCATTCCTAAAGGAGAGAAATTTTAAATTTTACAGGGACTGGCACACCATGGTACACACTGGTAGATATTAGCATTGGTTAGTAAGCAGTGTTGTTAAAAATCCTTGTGTACATTTCAGGTGCAGTTCAGTTACTTGAGCTCGCAGATTTTGCCTTCTCAGGCAAGCAAAATGATTTTATTTTGCAGATAAGATTTTTTGAATGCACGTTTACAACCAGTGTTTGAACAACAAGGAATTATTATTAGAAACTAATGTATTCTGTCAGGACCCTGAAATTATAAGTATGCATTGAAGTGGATCATTCAGTTTAACCTCCAGTATCTTTGACTTCACTAAGTAGGTCAGACCAGCAGCGAATGCAGATGTCATAAGATATGGTTAAAAATCTAAGCAAAAATACAGGAAATGCTCTATCCCCAAACTCAGCAACTCGAAGAATATTAAAAAACCCCCAAACTTGTTCTCAGGTGAGAAATTATATTTGCAGAAGGTTTAAGTAGAGTTTTCTTTAAAAAACCCCTATTCAGAGACAGCTGCTGGTGGCGGAGGCCATCGAAGGAGAAATGAGATTATATATGAGTTCATAAGGGCTCTGTCCTTGTTTTGCACAGGGGGCTGTCTGCAGACAGTGGGACGGCTGGGACAGGACAGACTCACGTCCTTGGAAATCCCATCCTGAGCCGCAGATCTGCTCTTGGACAGCAGGAGCCACCCCAGCCATCCTGGGAAAAGGTGCTGGGGCCCGTGTCTGGTTCAGGCTACCAAGTGCTATGAGGAGCTTCACAGAAATTGAATTTCTCTCTCGGTGCTGCACAAAAATGTCCCCCCAAAATACCCTGTGCCTACTGCCAGCGCTTTGGGTTGCAGTAACAGAGGCGGGGTCTGGGATGCAAGGCGGCTCCAGGGATGTGCCCGGCCTGGGAGGGGGCAGAAGTCACAACCCAGCCCCGCGGGGACAGGGTGTGACCAGGGTGGGCACGTCCTGAGGTGTGCCTTGGGCTGGCATGTGCCAGGAGGTGACCAGGGACGGCATGTGCCAGGATGTGACCGGGGATGGCATGAGCCAGGAGGTGACCAGGGATGGCATGTGCCAGGATGTGACCGGGGATAGCATGAGCCAGGAGGTGACCAGGGATGACACGAGCCAGGATGTGACCAGGGATAACATGTGCCAGGATGTGACTGGGGATAGCACGAGCCAGGAGGTGACCAGGGCTGGCATGAGCCAGGATGTGACCAGGGATGGCATGTGCCAGGATGTGACCAGGGGTGGCATGTGCCAGGAGGTGACCAGGGATGGCATGAGCCAGGATGTGACCAGGGATGGCATGTGCCATGATGTGACTGAGAGCAACAACTGCCCAGGGGCAGGGCTGGGGCTGGGAGGGGGAACATACCACAGAGCTGTCCCCGAGGCACCTCGGCCTGCCGGCCCCCATGGGCACAGGGCTGCAGTCTGGGCACTGCCCTTTCCCTGGGAGCTCCTAGGTGCTGCAGGGCACCTCTGCAAGGTGACATCTGAGCAGGTGTCACCAGCCTTAGCTGCTTGGAGGTGTCACCAGATGGGGAACAAGAGGGTGGTGCCAGGAATTAGTACGCACAAGTAATTTGTAAAGAGATTTAGGCCATGAGGCTGCTGATTCAAACCTGCAGAGGGTCTGGACAGGGAGAAAAGGGCAGGGAGAAATGAGCACTGGCCTGGTGGGGACATGACACTGTCAGAACTGGCCGTGGTGGCTGCTGGCCCTGCTGCCCCAGCTTGCCTTCTGAAATGGTTCATCAGTGCCTCTCATAAAATTGTGGGAAGACGGTAAAAATAGCACATTTAGGGGTTCCCCCTGTCTCCTGCTTTTGGGGATTTCCTTTCCAGTCAGGTGGAGTGGAAATGTGTATGAGAAGGAAAGGCCACAGAAGAGCCTGACCCTGGGAGCCACACCACAAACTACAGCAAGTATCACCTGCCTCCTGGAAACCTGTCAGAGCCAGGGCCGCTGGCAGCTTGGGAAGAGGCTGGCATTTGTGCTGGAATGCCAGGAGCATCCTGGTGCTTCACACGGGTTTTCCCCAGAATTTGAGCTTCCCGTGCTAGAGGCCGAGGAAGTGTGGGGATTGCTGACCTGGGATGCTGGTGTGGGGTGCTGATGTGTGGCGAGGGAGCTGGGATGTGTCCTGCTGACGTGGTGCCATAAACTGAGGCTGGCCATTGCTCCCTGAGGCTGGGGGGACCTTCGGGCAGGACGGCCCGAGCTGGGACGGAGCCTGCAGTGGGTGCCACGGGCTGGGTGCTGGCAGCAGCGAGCCCTTCCTGGGGCCCGACTGTTCCTGATGCTGTGGCCCGAGTATCAGGATGTGGCCCGGGCTGGTGTCACTGCCCGGGAGCCCGGCACGCCCAGGCTGTCACCCCGGCTCACTCCCGCTGCCGCCTGCCAAGCGAGCGGCACAGGGGAGCCAGGGGATAAAGCGCCGCATTGTGCTCTCCCGGCACCTTTTCCCCTTCCACAATCTCGCCATTGTGCGCCTTTTATCGCTGTTAAACTCCACACGAACATCAAAGGGAGAGAAGTTCATCAAAACAGGGCCGAAACAAAAGGCTTTCAGAGCGCGGCTGGGGCGCACGGAGGAGCGCAGAGGCGAAGTTCCCGTCGGGTACCGCCAGCCCCGCCGGGGCTGCTCCCATCCCGCAGCCGCACTTGTTGCGGGAGCTGCCGGGACACATCCCTGCCCTGCTCCCGGCGCTGCCGCAGCCATCCCGGGCCGCAGCAGCCAGCCCTTGCCCGGGAGAGCACATGCTTTATTCATAGGAGCGAGCGGCACTTGATGCTCCAAGTATAAATACTGAATGGTGTTTGCTAATGAAGTGCTCTCTAATGACAGCTGGGAGGCTTTGGTTTTCCCCAGGAATGAACGCTGGGAGCTCAAATAGGCGGGAATGGTTTTGCAACTCACAATCATGTTAATAAGCTATAAACTGTGCAAAATGTACCGGCCGCTGGAGAATTGTGAGTTCTGGTTGCAGCTCATGCACAACCTCTTTTTTTTTTCTTTTTTTTCTTTTTTTGACTAAAAAGCACAAAAAGACCTAGTGGGAGATGGGGTGAGGGAAGGGCTGGTTATGAGATTAGCACTTCTTGCCAGGGGAAGGCAGAGTGAGTCTCCTTAGGAAGATGTCCATTAACTAAGGTCACATTCCAAGAATGAGCCTGAGGTCTGCTCCAAAGTGCCTGACAAAAACCAGTTGGTGATGTCAATGGCATTTTGATCTCAGAAATATTTATTGTTTACTCGAATACTTAACTTTTTCCCTTAAATAAGAATTTTTTTTGTTAGGGCAAGTTTACATTTTCCCATTTCCCATTCGGTAGCTGCCCCAGACCAGTGAGAGAAAACACAACAAAGTGGAGCAGAAACTGAGAAATGTTTCAGCCTGCAGTAAAGGGGGTGAAAAAAGCTCGTAGTCTTAGAGAAAAAAAAGGATTATTTTTTCAAATATCTATGGAGAAATACACTGACTATGGGTTTGAAGAACTAGATGGTAGAAAAGAAAGAGGATGTCTCCTATTTCCCAGTCTTGCAGTCACAGAGCATACCAAATTCCAGTTGAGGTGGTGCTCATTTTGTGCCAGAGAGACAGAATATGGCAAAAACCAATTTTCATTCCCAGCTCTAGGTAAAAAGTTTGTTACCACGGGCTTACATGGGGATTGATTTATTAAACCCAAAAGTGGATGCCTGAGGGTGATGGGCTGTAAGGTCTCTTTTGGTGGCTAGTGGTTTCTCTGTTAAACTCATAAGGTAAAAGGTTTTGTAGGCAGAATGATACCCTTATCCTAAAAAAACCACCCCTGCTATTAGTAGGCAGCAAAAGGGAAAACAGCAAATACAAATATCAGAGAAGGGGAAAAAAATCCTCTTAAAGTCTTGTAAGAACAAGGCCAGCCATGCCCTCTCGACTTCTTTATTTTTAAAAGTGACCACGCAGGGAATATTTGTGCCAAAGAAATCCTTGGGCTGAGGTATTAGGTGGTGCCATCCAGACAAAGGATTTTTTTTAAGGTCCATATAGTGCTGAACACAAAGATAACCTACAGCTACAGAAAGCCTGCAGGTTGCTACAAAACCCCCAAGAAAGCCTCTGCAAGAAGGGGTAAACAATTAACACAAATTTTAAATCAATGCGCTGTCACCTTAATAGCCAGCGAAGTCAGCTAAGATGGGTGTAATATGATGAGACAGTTTAATTCTTGTTATGACATTAGCTGCAGACTTTTACAACAGCTGAAAATGCTGGAGTGAGAAGGGTTTCCAATTATCACTGAGCTCCAATACACAACTCTGGATTAGACTGAGGCATGAACAAGGGCCCCTCAACCTGGAAAACAACACGGAGCAGAGGCTGCGGAAGTTTCCGAAATCCGGTGAAGATATTCTCTCTTCTCCCCTCTCTCTGATACCTTTTCACCTCCCAAAAAGGTTTATTTCAGATCAAATAAGCCCATTTTTAAGAGCCTTGCTGTGAAACCAGCTCCTAAGCTGTGTGCTACAGCATTACATACCATAAATCCCTACATCCAGGAGGTGAACCAAACCGATCTGAGGCGATTCTGTTTTCCCAGCATTAAGCTTCAAAAAATTAAAAGTCACCCAGGCTTGAAGGCAGATAGACAGGTAATAAGCCATGACAGCACTTCATGGGAATCCGCAGGAATAGGCAAGTAGGTCTGGGTGTCAGCCATCCAAATATGATCATCAGAGCCAGCGCTCCGAATAATGCCGCCAAGTGCGAGCATGTCCGCGTTAAAGGCAAGCGGGCTGTGAACAGGAGCCCGAGGCAGTGGCGAGTTTAGCTGAGGGCCTGGCGGCTGGGGAGGCTGCACCCCTTCCCCAGAGAAGGGCCAAGAGCCTGGAAATGCAAATCCCTGAGCCGGGAACGGGTTGCAATTCCCAGAGCAGCAAGAAGGTTCTCCTTTGGGATAGCGCAGCTGTGCTCACTGGCGTTTTCGTTTTCTTGGTTTGGGATGGTTCTGTCCCTGTTCTATTTCATTCCTTGTTTTTAAACAGTCTCTTTCTTTCTTTCTTTCTTTCTTTCTTTCTTTCTTTCTTTCTTTCTTTCTTTCTTTCTTTCTTTCTTTCTTTCTTTCTTTCTTTCTTTCTTTCTTTCTTTCTTTCTTTCTTTCTTTCTTTCTTTCTTTCTTTCTTTCTTTCTTTCTTTCTTTCTTTCTTTCTTTCTTTCTTTCTTTCTTTCTTTCTTTCTTTCTTTCTTTCTTTATCTCACACAGGAAAATTTGTCATAAGAAATCATCCACCTCTCCCATAGCTTTTATCCAGCTCCTAGAGGCAATTGCAAACATGGGAAGTAGCTGGGTGGTTTGAAATAGTAACTCTTTAATCCAAAGATGTTTTGTACTGCTCGTGTCACATCGCTCTGCCTTTTTTAATACTGCTTTGGGACAAATCAGGTCACTGTTTCCTGTTCAGATCATAATAAGAGAAATCATTTTGTCAGGCTTCTCCTTGTACAGTCCTTCTGGGTTTCCTCCATGTTATTTTCCACCTCTGGGAAAATAGGCTTTGGAAAGGAGAAAAGTAGACTGGTAAGAGGATAACTGGGAAAAGCTCTACCCTGAGCTGGAAGAGATCTTTGCTGAAAAAATAAGTTATAATTCACTAAAAGGCCTTTTCCACTCTCATGAAAGCCCCATGAGTGCTCCACATTGACTGACTACACCCCAGAAGTCCCCTCCGCTTCCAGGCTGGGTAAGGCCTTTGCTGGAAAATAAGTCCTCTCTCTCTAAATGCTTTCCCCCTTATTCTTTTAAAAGCCCCGTGAGTGTTTGCAGGAGTCACCTTGGGTCGCCTGGACCGCAGGGAGCAGCAAGGGTCCTGCAGCCTGGGGCACTGTCTGGCAGCAGCCAGGGAAAGAGAGGATGACCTACAGAGAGAAAAGCTGACACTCCACTCAAATCCCACAAATCCTAGCAAGAGAGACCTGTCTGAAGTCAGTCCTTGTTTTTCCCCTGTTCAACACTTTATTTGGCAACTCATTTTTAGAAAGGTTGACCTGAAATGTTGCTGTGTCATGCAGTACCTTATTCTGCATGGTAAGGTAAGATAATTCCTCATTAAAACGGTTGGCTTCCAACCTCTTCCCCTCCCTAGTGAATGGATAAATAAATAAATACACTTAAATATGTCCTGGATGTGCTTTCTCTGCTATTTCCAAGGCAGAGAGGGAAGCTCTGGGTCTGGCATGCATCGTCCTCTCCCAGCCACTCCAGGGGCTAAAGAGCAGCTAAGGGGTGGCTGTGGGGTGGTCGAGAGGCCCTGAGGGGCATCCTGGGGACACCTGTCCCCCCTGCAGGTGACCTGTGTCCTACAAAACACTCCTGACCTGCTTGGATCTGTGCTCAGCCCCTTCAGATGCCGTTCCCCTAGCCTGGTGCCACCTGCCAAACTCTTCGTTCAGGATGTCCCTTGCTGTCTGCTCCTCTCCCAGAAATTCACCTCCAGCTTTTTTTTATTTCACGATGCCAAATCCCCGGAGTGAAAAGGGGATTTCATGCCTTTATATGGAATTGCAAACCTGTATTAAGCCTCCAAAGATGTTTTTATCAAAAAATCTCGATGGCTGCCAATTTCCCTAAATCCTAAACTATCATTACACATTTAGTCTTAGACAGGGGATTTTTCTGGATCTTCCCTCCTGACCCAGTGATAAAGCCAAGTTGGTTTGAGATTGAAGATTCATTTATCTCTCCTTGGCAATTATCTCTATTACTGCCCACAATCCTTCCCAATCTTTTTAAACAACATCCTGCTATTAAAGCCACTTGGCAAGCATTTAAAGCCCTGGGATAAGTTAACCATGCACAAAATATCCCACTTGGGGAAGGATCCAGCGATAAAAATAAATGGTTGACGTTCCGAAGGCCACGGTTCAGGATGGGCATTCTTCATTTGTGAAGAGAGGTCATCATTGCTGACAATAAAATTATGTAGGACCTGATCCTCCCCCACTGAGCTCAACAGCAAAATCCCTCCTGATTTCAATGATGTTTTCCGGGGTCAGTCGCCGGGAAAGCCGACATTCCACAAAGTTGCTGAAAATCTATAATTGGATATATTAAGAGAGCTTTCAAAGAGATGTCAGATTTGGAGGCTTAGTGTAAACTGTGCTGCAAAGGGGATCATTTCATATAACCGAATCAATAAAGGGTTTTTTTTTCCTAGCGTTGCTTTTCCGCTTGATCCCCGATGACGGAAAAGCCGCGCTCTGGAGAGTCACCGTCG
Source organism: Nicator chloris (assembly GCA_013400495.1). Lineage (NCBI taxonomy): Eukaryota > Metazoa > Chordata > Aves > Passeriformes > Pycnonotidae > Nicator > Nicator chloris. The sequence goes on from WAAE01000954.1 coordinate 34,480, forward strand.
GCAGGGAGGAACTGCTGGGAGCCTGGTCGGGGTGTGAGCCACCCTCTGGTGGGAAAGATCCTGCCAAGTGACCTGGTGTGAGCTGTGAGGGGTGTAATGCTGCAAGTGTTTGATCCAGTGGCTTTGCTTACACGTCAGAGGTAACTCGTGCGTGTAAGTACTGGAATACCGAGCCCTTATTTTCATGGTGTTGCTGGTCTCCTGTCACAACACATCTGTTTGGGAGATATGATCGAGAGTTTTGATGAATTTTGCTGTGCCTTACGTGTCTATATTTAGTAAAATGCAGCTTAGTTTGTTTCTTTGGAATGAGAGATGGATTTATCCTCCAAATGCATTTTTTTTTAACTCACGGGCTGTACTTCAAAGTGCTCTTTAACGCCACTTTGGAAATGCTAACTGGTAGCTCTTTAGGAACTGGAAACCTTCCATTTCTACTTACATGGTGCTTTTCTGGCTGATGAGCACCCTTTTCCCTTTGGTTCTCACGCAGAGAAAGGGCCACTTGGCACGTGGCAGCTGTGCTGGGCAGGGCAGGCACAGGGACTGCAGCCTCAGGAGATGGACACCGATGTGCCGGAGGGGTTCCGCTGTTGTGGGACCTCCGGGAAGGGACACCAGGATGGGGTTTGCTCCAGGTTGCTTCACCTTTGCAGCAGCCTCGTTTGTAAACTCGTGCAAGTCATGTCCCCTCCAGTGTCCCCGTGCCATCTGCCCTGGGTGTGCAGGTGGGGACGGGGAGACACGCGCGGCTCCGGCAGGTGACGCTGCCTTTGGGAACTGCTGCAGGTCCCCTCTGTGGTTCAATCACCCTTTTCCACTGCTTCTCTTTCCCTACCCTGTCCCCCAAGCAGTCCTGCATGGGGCCACAGTCACAAAGCTCGCTCCTCCTCCCCAGAGAGCTTGATGGTTTTTTCCCTTTCCTTTTCAGAAAAAGCTGAAATTTGGTAGAAGCTGCTGAGACCACCGTGAAGAAATGCTGGTTCGCTACACTGGCTAGCACCAGCTTGATCTGGCTCCAGCTCTGGGATGTGCAGCCTACAGACACAGTCATGAAAAGAAATATTCCAAAAAGGATGAGTCAGCTGGAGGCCAGTGGGGAGAGCGTGCGGGATCTGACTGGAATTTAAAAAGTTGTGAGGCTACATGTTGCTTTGAGCCCTGCCAGCAGAGAAACTCAAACACGCGAAACGCTTTGTCATCTGGCATAATTATGTGACTTTGCTGATTAGCTGGTAAACTCTTTCCAAAATGCTTTCAGACAATAGCAAGTTTCTGAAATATAAAAACTTCCTGCTGACACCACTGACAAGGGCCTGCTTTACACGTCATTGGAAAACGTCTTCCCCAGAACCCCACCAGACTGTGGAACAGCCATGAAATTGGTTTTTTAGTATGTATTAGATGACTTACCCATTAAAACTGTTGAGGTATCTTCACACCTTCACTTCTGTGCTGTAAGCTGATGTGAGCTGTGAGTACACACACACGGGTAGTGCAATCTGGATTTCTCTGCTTGGTTTTCTGTGTGTTTGCACCGATTGGGACACCAGCAGTTTTGTGTGAAGCTTATTCACTCACTCCTCCAGCCAGGTACCAGCACATCTTTCCTGGCTACTCTGGGAAGCAGTGCCCAGCACTTGTATAATTGGTGAGGCACACAACTTTCAAAGATTTGAAGCTTTGGCATTAAGGTTCTTTGAATAAATGATGTCAGAATTACTTCTAATTGCTGTGTGGAAAGGTATATATCCTGTTCCTCCCCTACAAAGAGCTGATCCACCCCGTCCTACTTCCCAACCTGGTCGGGCTAGTGGGGAGAGTCCATGCTCCTCCAAGAAGGGGGTTGGGAAGGAAATGCTGCTGACAGACTGTGACTGGCCATCCTCTACAATTGCATTATGTCTGCATTTCCTGCATTCCTTCATCTTTCCTTCCATTGAACCTGGTCAGTCCCAGGGATGCTGACACAAAGTGTGTAACTGGCCGTGGAAAAGATGGGTGAGCAGAGGTGAGCGTGAGGCACAGCTGATTGCTGCCTCCTCTCCAAGGAGCAGATCCCTCTCTCATGTGTGGATAAATGAGCCACCAGTTCAACCAGACTAAACCAGAACAGGTAATTCCCCTGAGTTACATCCCGTAATCCTTAGTGGGAAGCAGGGAAGTACTGGCAGTGTTTTACTGCTCTCACGGACACGGTGTGAGAGGTTATTCCCCAGCTGTCTGGGATGGAGATGGGTAGCAAAGTGGGCTCAGAGCCATTAGCAACTTTCTCAGAAGCTTGTTGAGGACCTTTACACCAGGAAAAGAGGCACCGGTGAGTTTTAGACAAGGCAACCCGGTTTTCACCCCAGGAAAGTGCTGGAACAAATAATCACACAACTATTTGTAGACACCCAGGGGGAGCTACCAATAGGGATTTGTCAAGAACAAAATATGTTAAATCACTCCAGTTATTTTCTATGACAGGGCAAGTCCTGCCATGTGGAGAGAAGCCATGGATGTACCCTTGCCTCCAGTTTTCTCTCACTTCAGGAAGGCAGCTCTTCTCAGGAAGATTCTTGAACAAGGCTGGGCAACGTGGATTGGATGAAGAGATCCTGCAAACCCCCAGTGACAAGGGGACAGTAGCAGTGCATTCAGTGCCAGTTTGAACTGGCAATGGGTTGTGCTCGGGGATGCTCAGCCTTGCAACCAACCGCTGCTAAATTGTCATTCCTGTCCCAGAGAGTGGAACTGGAATTACCCAATTCCAGTCTCAGATGACCCAAAGCAAAGAGGACCAGTGGCATGCAGCGAGGTGGGATGGCATTCAGGATGACAATTTTGGGGCTGGAAGGAGCAGGGTACAATGTAGGAGGGACAAGTGTGATGAAACCAGGGATGGGGTGAAGTGCAGCCAGGTGGGTGCCACGCTCCCATTTGGATGTTTTGCCTTAGGAGCAACAGAGAGCCTTGAAGAGCCTTCAGAATTGAGCACTGAAGATTATGAAAAGCTTGGAAAACAGGATTTATGCGGAACAGATCAATGACCTGGAGGTGCTGAGCTTAAAGAGGAGAAGGTGCTGAGGAGCAAGAGGTGATAACAACCTTCAAGTTCGTTAAAGAGAGTGACAAAGGGGAAGACTTGCTGGCTGTGTTCCTCCTGGGTAGGACTGCAGCAAATGGCAAAGGGATTGGGTTCAAACCCAGGGCGTGTCTTCCCTGACAGCGAGGCCCATGAGCAGCCAGGACAGGCTGCTGGAATGGGCCATGGGAATCTCAGGGACCCAGGGGATCTTGTCTTGATGCAGAGGGATGGTCCAGATGACCCACTGATATTTCTGGCCCTTCAAAACTTTTTATAACGCCACGAAACAATCCTATGGATTTCATTCGGATGCCTCCTGGAATGAAAATTCCTCACTGGGCTTGTTCCTCTGCCACAGCTCACCTGTGTGATGCCGTGCTCCAGTGCCAAGGGGATGTGGAACGCTGCTGCTGGGATGTGTGGCTGTCGTACACCTCCTCTCCAAAGTGCAAATAACTCCCCGGGCTGCGAGCCGGGGGCCGGGGCCGTGCTGAGCCAGGGACTCTGATTGATGAATTTTCACAGCAGGTGAGAGCAGCGGGAGACACACACACATTACAGATTTCACGTACGGGTAGTAGCACTCAGGAAGACAAATTGAGTGAATACCTCAGGATGTGGCTGCTGGGTCAGCCTCCAGCATTACCCAGTGGCAGAGAAATCCCTGCCCTCAGCCTTGGCATGAGGCACCTACTGAGATGGAGGGGGTGACACAGCTCCTGCGGCCAGCTCCCAATTTTCCTCATTACCTGCTCTGAGATTCTCTCAAAGATAAGAGGCTCTTGTGCAAAGCCGCTAATTTAGTCCCGGCAAACAAGAAAATAAGTCTGGATGTGAAAGGCTGGTGGGATTTTGACAAGATGCATGTAGAGGTTGGGCGACTAGTCTTAATTAGGCCATCTTTGTTTACATTTGATGTTTATCAGCTAATTGGCATGGCAAGGTGTGAGTCACACGGCTTCCCTCTGGCAAGAAATCAGTTCGCAGGGGAAAGACCGGGAGAACAAATGATCCCAATTATAAGAAAACCCACTGTGCTAATTACCATCCCACGGACTACGGAGCCTCCCACCCGCGTCCTTGCCCTGCCGCCCGCCCCGGCATCCCCCAAGCAGGAGCCCAGCCCCGGCACACTCCTCCCACCGCAGGTCCCAGCCCCTCTCTCTGGCCGGGACCCTCCCCTGGCACTGCAGGAGCAAAGGTGATGCTTCACCTGCTGCTCATTTCATGCCCCACAGCATTTCTCGGGGGCTAATCCTGCTGCCTTCACTGCTGCGCTTTTTATTTCCCCCTCCACCCTCTTTTTTTGTTCGGATTGGAGGAGATGACTTTGCAGCAGCAGCTCGTGGGGAACGTCTCATGCTCCCAACGCTGTGACACCCATCAGGTCAAATCCTGGATGTTTGCTACAGTGCAGCTGGTCTGGAACCTCACTGCTCGGGCTGATTAAAACCAGCAGTCAGTGCCTTGACTCTTTCTTCCCTCTATTCCCTGCTTTAAAAATATTTTTACACCGTCTGTAGGTTGACCAGTTTCCTGCTCTACCCTCCTTCCACTGCCACGGCGCTTGGTTGCACATGCTCAAACATATTTTGGGTGTGTATTTACATATGTACTTACTGTAAATCTCCACCTCTGTCGCTCTGTCTGCCCCTCTCTCCATCCTTCAGTGAGATGTGCTGCCCCTGTACCTTTTCAGGCCTTTCCCCTACACACTGAGGGTCCAAGTGTGCAGGAATGTTTCTTGGCTGCCCTTGAGTTGAATGATGATCCTGGAGGCTTGGAAAAGCCACAAAGCTCAATGCTCTCTGTAGCCCTGTGTCTCTCTTGTCTTCCCTTCTTAGTAGGGGTAACAGATGGCTGAGGCTTTCACCAACAGTCCCGAACACATTGTCACTCCCAACTGAAAGTGAAATATTCAGTGGCATTTAAATTAAATAGACTCTAATGCTTCAGTAATATTAATTACGGTTTCATTCATCCCTGGCCTAATAAATCAACACATAAAGATAGGATGATCCTGTGGCTGGCAGCAAAGCAGGGCTATTCTGCCCTTTGTAAGGTTATGCACACAAAGCTCCCATTCTTAGAGGGACATGATGGCCCCCTCAAACATCTGTGCTCAGCACCACTTGAGGAGAAGCCAAAGTGGTAACATTTAAACTTTTCTTGTCCAATTTGTCCACGCAACAGGGCTCAATTCAACAAGAACTTGCAATTTAAAATTATAAAACCCTTGTTAAGTGGGTGAAAACTTTTCAGCGTTTCGGCCAGGGGGTCCAGATTTATTCTGGCAGCTCCAGGAAGCCAAGGGCAGGGCATCCATTCTCACTGCTGAATTTGTTACCCCAGCTTCAACCTTTAAAGGAGGGGGTTGGGGGTGGAGAAGGCTGGAAGGGTTGGAAAATTAGCACCTCATGGTGCTAAGTTAAATTTCAAGATTTGGGGAGGCCGTGAGCAACAATTTTTCACACAATTTTTTTTTTTTAATGTGAATACCACAGGGGAAATAGGCTCTATACTTCACCAACAACAGGTTTTACCCCCTCACTGCTATACATATGTAAAAGGAGGCTAATAAAACGGTTGAAGAAAAGATCGCTGCTAGTAAATCTTCCGGAGACAAAACCCTCCACTTGTGATGCTTCAAAGCTGCCCAGAGCTACCAGTTTACCCCCAAAAGTCCCAACTCAGGGCTGCTGATTGGAAAATAAAAAGCCCTGTGCATAAAAACTTCACTCCAATTGTTATGCAGTGAATGTGACGTTTACATACAGCAGTTTTACTTGACCAAATGACTCCCGAATATACAAATGAAGAGCTTGTCACCTATAGTTTGGCTCCTTTGGAAAGGTGCAGCTAGAGTAGATTCGCAATGAAAATAAGTATATTATAACGACAAAGGAACGGCATATCTTGTGTGTGCATCGCAGTGAGCTGGAGCAGGTGAAAAAAATAAATGTAACTGGAATTTTAAAAAAGACACAGAAGGAAGCTATAAGTGAGCACTGATCCTGAAGTTCCAGCCAGCACTGATCCTGAGGCTCAGTCAGCACTCATCCTGAAGTTCCAGCCAGCACTGATCCTGAGGCTCAGTCAGCACTCATCCTGAGGTTGATCCAGCTCTGATCCTGAAGTTCCAGTTAGCACTGATCCTGAGGTTGATCCAGCTCTGATCCTGAGGCTGATCCAGCCCTGATCCTGAGGCTCACCCAGCCCTGATCCTGAGGCTCACCCAGCCCTGATGCTGAGGTTCACCCAGCCCTGGTCCTGAGGCTCACCCAGCACCGATCCTGAGGCTCACCCAGCCCTGATCCTGAGGCTCACCCAGCCCTGATCCTGAGGCTCACCCAGCACTGATCCTGAGGCTCACCCAGCCCTGATGCTGAGGCTCACCCAGCCCTGATGCTGAGGCTCACCCAGCCCTGATCCTGAGGCTCAGCCCGCCCTGATGCTGAGGCTCAGCCCCGGAGCAGCGATGGGGAGCCCGCTGCTGCAGGTGGCACACACCGGAGCGGCTCCGCTCCCGGCCGAGCCAGCGCCTTTGGGGATGCGCTACCGGCATGAGGCCGTGCCCGAGAGCCGACCTGTGCTTAAGTGCTTAACAAAGGGATTTTCGGAGCGAATTCCTTAAGCAGAAAACTATTTAAACTACCCTGGGACTAAATACTGAGGAGCTTACCCTAAATTCTCCCAGGTGGAGGTTTCCACTAATCCTGCTGGACTGCATCGTGCCTCTTGTGGTTCGTGCTGAGCCAATAACACCAGCGCTGTGTAGTGCAGGTATTTCTGTCCAGGTGTTTGACTGATGGTATCTGCCACTGTCAGCCTGGGTTTATCCCACTTAAACCCCATTATCTGCTTGGATAAGCCCTCCCTGTCGTTAACGTCCATCAGTTTGGGACCTTTTTGTGTGCTTTCTCTAGGCGTCCCCAAAACGACAGCATTTTATGAAGGTGCTTTCTGCTAACGCTACTTTTCTATAGCCAGTGTCCAGCCCAGCAGCTGGGGGATCTGCATGGTCAGGCTCATCTGGTTTTGGAGCCGTGCTTCAGCTTGCTGGGCAGCTGGCAGCAGGCTGGGTTGTGTCTGCAGGACTCCAGCAGCACCAGTTACCATTTCGACATGTCAGTGGTTTCCACCTGGAAGTTCAGAACACCGATGTGTTTGCTTCAGGGAGGTCTTCCCCCTGTTCTTTATCATGGCAAAAAAAAAAAGAAAAAAAAGGAAAAATAAAAGAAAGGCAATGTCTCTGGGCTGGCACACAGAGCAGGCACCGTCCCCTCCCTGCTCTCTGCTCTTTATTTGTGTTAGCCAGAGCAGGATGGGAAGCACATAAGAGAGGGATTGACGCACAGCAGCCTCCTGTGGGTGGCTCTCAGCACAAGTGATCTGTGAAATGGTGCAGGGCAGGAGGGGCTGAGGGTGGGGATGGGATGTGCCAACCTCTCCACCTTTCCAAAGCAGCCCCCACAGAGCCTGGCCTGGCTGCACGAGTGGGGATGAGCTCCCTGCAGTGAACATCCTCCCAACACAAGAGCAGAAACAGAGCCTCTGGAAGGACTTCTTGAAATAGGAAGGACAGGAAAAAGAGCCCACCCAGCCTTCCTCCCCACTGCTTTGCTGTCTCTCAAGTTTTAGCTTTTGCAGCTAACATAGCACAGATCTGGGGATGCTTCTTGGGAGGCAGAAGTCTCTTTTGCATGAGGAGGAAGCCTGACACCAAAGATGGGTGCCCGTGGGCCACTGCTGGCCCCTGCCTTGATTCCAAGGGAGAGCACAAGACAGGCTCCTGGTGGCGAGGCCAGCACGGAGAGAGAGGCAGAGCAAGGGCAGGGCTGCAGGCAAGCAGCCAGAGCCCAAACAACGGGGAAGAAAGATGGGAAGGGGCTATACCACAGGGAGTGGGGGGCCTGGGGAAGCCTGTCAGGGAGCAGCAGCTGCTGCTGCACCCCAGGGCTGCGCTGTCACTGCCTCCACCAGCCTGCCTCTCCAGGCAACTGCCTAAAGCTGGCCTGGGAGCCGGGCTGGCAGGAGCTGCTGGGCTCCTGAATGCTCCAGCTGGCTCCAAGGCCGTTGCAGCAGCTGAAAGAGGAGGACGCAGTCGCTGGCATGTCCTAGTTCCCATCAGCTGGCCGGGGCAGAGCGGCCGCCCGTTACAGACACACAAGGGCAGCACGTGTTGCTCCCGCCCGTCCTTACCCAAGCCGGGCTCGTTCAGCATCAGGAGAAAAAAAACTGGGGCAGGAGCTGGCTGAGACCCGTGGTGTGCTGCTGGGCTGGAGGTGGCAGGGCAGAGGAGCTGGCAGCAGCCCGGGGCAGGGAACATGCAGGGGAACCAATGGCACAGGACACCGCGCAGGGTTTGGAAGGCAAACGCGTGTCCAAAGGTAGCTTGTTTGGGTTTATCCATTCAAAATTGTTGATAGGAACCTCAAGTGAGTATCTTTTCACTTCTAGTTTGGCAAAAAAAAAAAAAAAAAGTATCAGGACCCAAAAATTTGTGTGTGGTCATGCAAATCAACATTTTGTCCTGCCCTTACTGGAAGGGGGTTTAGGTGCTTGAAGTTGCTCTTTACCAGCTGTGCTGCTGTCCTGGTGAAGGGGCTTCAAAGCCCATCTACTTCCCTGTAGTGGGAGCTACAGCAGTGACCAGTGGAGGGGTTTGCTGTCTAGGCCATTTGTAAATATATTACAAACCCCTAATTCCTTCATTTAGGCTACATTTCATTTGGCAGTACTTCTCCATGGCCTGGTCTGCAGTCAAGGAGTTAGGCTTTGAGGGGACTGGCCTGGATAACATCTCCTCTTCACATATTTATGAGCCACAGGAAACATCTGAATGAATAATGTCACTAAATCCCAGACCAAAGTTGCAGAAGTCCCCTGGCTTTAATCAAGGGAGCCTTGTTCACTGCTTGTGGATGAGATGGAAGGCACAAAGTTCACCATCCTCTCCCCAAGAGGAGGTCAGCAGAGGTTTTTCAGTAACACAGAAAATATCCCATCAGCCTGCAGCTTGGGGACACTGGGGACTATTACCTAAAGCACAACATGCCAGGTTAAACCTCGACTCTTTTGGTGCTCAGACATAAACCTTATGCAACCTGTTATGAGCTAAAAGAAGAATAATTTGAAAAACAATTTTTATACGGCAGAGATTAGCAGGGAACATTTCACTGAATTTATCTCAAGGTATAATTTGCTAACATCTTCTTCTTCCTTGCTGAAAACATTCCTTGGTAGTTATTTTTAGTGATGGCATATATGTTTCCTAGTAAGGCACTTTGCATTTAATAGTAATAAGAAATAACATTATCTACTTTTTATGATTGAAGATTAGGGAGTCTATTCTAATAGCTTTGGTTGTCAACACAAGGTCCTCTGGTACTATGTTCCTTGGCTTCCCTGTTGTAAAAGAACATGTCTATGTAGATATTATTAATTTATCATTGCACAAAACAAAGTTTATGAACACTTAATATTTAATGTGCTGTGAATTTAATAATAAAAAATTAAGACTCTACCTTACATCATTTTTTATCTGCCTGATTTTTATTCTCCTCATTAGCTCTTTATGGCTCTATTCTAAGGTTTTAAACCCCTTGCTTGGGTTTAAAAGCATCTAGTTGTGTATGCTGAAATGTAAATACTTAATCTCTAGCCTAGCTGAATACAAGGACAACACTATGATGATATGAAGCATTTCAACCCTATGTGGAACACAGGGCTATAAATATAAAGATGTACTGAAGTCAGCCTGAGGTGCCATAGGTTACATGATCTGAAGGCCTCTTTGCCTAGTCACTACAACACACAGAGCTTTCTTTCCAAAAGCTCTGATGCTTTGGCACTGACACTTTGCCTGGTGAAAGGGGAGGCACCTGTTGCAGCTCCTCCAAGGGCCTATACTACTTCTGTCTGTCTGAGGAGCTTCTTGCATAAGCATGACTTAAAAAAAAAAAGTTTTCTATCACAAAGGATTAACAGATCTCATTTCTTCTCTTGGCTTCAGCTTTCCTCAGCACAGCCTGACAGATCTTGTCATTATCTGGAAATGCTCAGAATAAACAAAACTGCTCGAGATCTTAAAGTGGGGAAAGCATCTTTTGATGCACCAGGGCTGCACGTTCCAGCCCCAGCTGAGGGTCTGGCTCTGCTGTGTCTCAACACTCATATGCACACGGCATTTGATTTTGTTCCTACAGCACGGTGCATTCTAGATTTCAAGTACTGAACATGATTCACCCTCATTTCTTTTTTTACATTTGTATTATCCAGCCTGGCTGTTGAGGGTTTAGCTGGAAGAATAATTAATGTTTGGTTGATAGTCTGAATCCCAACAGCTCATCCCAGACAATGTTTCTTGACAGCAAATCCTGCACCGCAGAGATTAGGGAACACATTTTCAAATGTCAGAAGATGAGGGCTGCATGCAGAAACACAGCCAGGCTCACCAGCACACCCCGTCCTCTCTGCCCTGTGTCCCCAACATCCCCATCACACCATTCCTGAGCCACAGCCCTGCTCTGCCGTGGTGGCACCCAGCATTAATGCATTTAGGAATGCATGTCCCCAGACGTGCATCGAACTGGACACTCGTATGTGCAATTATCTGACCTGAACACCCAACGTGTGTGTGCCTCTCGGGGCTGCACCTTCTCCAATCCACAGCAGCCGAGATTTTATGTGCCTGCAACAAAAATAGAGAAGAAACCTTCGTTTTTTTTAAAAATCTGGCACCCATTTAACTTTTTATTCTGAATGAGACAGACAGAAAATGTTCTCCAATGAAAGATAAATGACAAGTAGGGCTGGAATATTAATATGCCTGGGTATGGGAAACAACAGGATGAGCCAGAAAGGAAGCAAATATTGCTGGGTGATAATCCCAAGTGGAGAGCCACTGTCAGGGCTGCTCCTTCAGAGAGAAGGATGCATAGGGAGAGGAGAGAAGAAGGGGCACTGTCCTTAAAGAAGAAATTTAGAAAACCACTAGGAAGGGATTAGGAAGTGGAAAAACCAGGTTGCTTGGAATGGAGGGGGAAAAAGAGGGGGAAACCGGGACTGCTGACTTTTGGATGTCACCAGGCCCCCTTCAGAAGGACAGACAGAAGAAAGGCTCACAATTGCCATTGCCAGCTTAATTTGATACCCCAAGAGCATCAGCAGGTGAAGTTCAGGGCACTCTTTGCTTTGGCTGCCTTTGCTGGTGGGACAGCGTCCCCTGGGCCACTGCACTGCCCCTTGCTATGGGGAGGAGGAGACCTGCCTGAGCTTGGCCTTAGAGGAACCCCCACAGCACCTGCAGACATTTCACTCAAGAGGAGACAAAGACATTATATGTCTGTATTTTATGAGATAAGGCTTCACAGAGTGCCCTGGTACTCCCCTGAACTCCAAAAAATGGTCATCAATTTAACCACTACCAAAAGATAAGTCAGTGCTCATCAGGGGGATATTTGGCATTAATGGCCAAAGTACAGGTTTGTTTCCCAAGAGGTTTGTTTTATAGTACTAAAACTGTGATTACTGGAGAAAATGTGATAAAAAGGCCAGCTCCTTACTCGTCACAGTAATCTCACTGGCAATGCCAGGTGTGGATATCCTCCAGACACCACACCAAATACTGTGGGTGGGATGGGAGCGTGGTGCTGGGAGTGTGCAGGGGGGACATCCCTTTGCCTGCCCTGATTCCTTGGGAAGCTCACCTGGAACAGACTGCACAGAGCTGGAGAATAAAGTAGATATTTATTAAAAGGCCTTTAAGGATACTCCTTGGGCAGCACAAGAGCCTGGCCAGGGCTGCACCCAAGGTGGACCCAAAATGGTCACAGAATGCACAGCTGGTCACGAGGTCTGACACTTTTATAAGTTTTGGTCCATTTGCATATTGGGGTTTAATTGTCCAATTACAGCTTCAGGTGATGAAGTCCCATCCTTCTTGTTTTCTCTCTTCAGCCCACCCTTGTTTGTGCCTTTGGGCCTGAAAACTTGTCCCAGCTGTCCTTGGTGTGCAGCAGGAAAAGGATTTGTTTTGTGTCCCTGCTGTGTGCAGAGAGCTGAGTGACCCTGAATGTGAGCTCAGAGCTGCACCCCTGGGCAGCACAGAGCCTGAAAAACATGAAAGCTGAAATCAAGGCATCAGCCCCCTCCTGCCAGTCCCAGGGGTCCCCACTCCTCCCAAGATTCAGGAGCTGTGGGAGGAGGATGATTTCAGGGAGTGGTAAACACCGTGGGAAGAGAGGGCTGTAATCACCTGGTGCGTCATGAGTCTTGTCACCGTATCACACTGCAGTCCCCTTCCACTCCTCACTGCTACTCTGAGAAACTCATGTTCAGTTTCTCCAAGAAAGCCTCCTCACAGGTCAGAGCTGGTGTGAAAAGGGGTTTTCCTCTCACAGTCTGCCCGCTGCAAAAGAAAATGACTCAGTTCCTCCCTTCTCCTTTCAGGACAATCCTTCATACAGCTTTGTCACTGACCTGCTCGTAGCAGGTGACTTTCAGCACAGCACCCGGGGGACAGAGCTGGAAAATGCCACCAAATGCAAACCTCTAAGAGCCTAAACAGCCTCCACCAAATATGAAAAATGGCACCTTGCTTTTTTTAGAGGGAGTATCACTTTCTTGAATAAATGAAAGTAACAGGATTCTCTTTTTATTTTCACACTCCTGCAGCTCATGGAGCCTCTTTCTGTGGCAGTCAATGACTGTGCTGCCTGCCACATGCAGTGACACTTGGCTCCAGAGCCTTCTACACCCACCAAGGCTCAGGCTGTGCTTTTTCAGCCAGGCTTGTTGGCTCTGACTGTGGCCAACTCTCCCTCAAACCCAGGCTTGTCTTACTTGATGCTTTATTGTTTCATAATTCTGTGCACACAAGTTAGTTTCTAATTGCCCTCCCAGGCAATAAGCATTTTACAGACACAAAAGCCACACAGAAGTGTATTACAGGGACTAAGAACTGTTGGGTGACCTAAGCAAGATCCTAAGCTCCTTGAAGATCTCATGATCTTGTGCTGCCATATGAAATTTGGGAATACACCTGTGTAACCCTTTTCTACAAGTGTCTTTTGGGACTCAAGCTGGACCCTTTAATTGCAAGGCTGCTTAGAGCTGCTTTGTAACTTGCAGAGGGTTTGTGTAATGAATGTACATATTTAGTGAGAGGTGATGAACCCTTCCTCACCTCCCATCCAATGAAGCATTAGCACCACCAGTTGGTCACCAGCCCTGAATAACACCCAGTCCCAGCTGCAATAACTGTGCAAGGGCTCTGTTCAGGTTCTCAAGAGCAACGTGTTGTGCCATCCAGATGTATGGTTTAGTTGGCCTGAAGCTGAGGCAAGTCATGTTAAAATTGCAGCAGTGCATTTTTTTCTGGGTTTGTTGATTGTACCCGATCTGTTCCAGCTTGAAATTTAAAGCTCACTAAGGAGGGAATCAGAAACCCATAATGAGGAGCTCAGCTAAATCCCAGATCACTCAGCACAGTCATATTTTTCAGTTCACTGGTGAAAGGCTCAGGAGGATCCAGAGAAAACACTATTAGTGTTTTGGACTCCTTGAGCATCCTGATGCAAAGATGTCCTAATCTGCAGAGGGATGTGGGGCTGACTTCCAGTTTTAGGCCAATAAATTGGCTTGCCAAGCTGTTCCTGCCTGGCACACAGCTAGACTGCCACGGGCATGCATGAGGTCTGTACTCATACACACATCTGCAATGATGGTCCTGCCTTCAAAGAGAGATGTGCACACCTGGTCACTTGAAGGGTGTACCCACTCTTTGCTATTAGAATTTGCATAAACTGCAAATATTTTCCCTTTTCCTGGTTCTCTGCCTTCCTCCTCCCTCATGTTTGCTCATAAAGAGTGTGCAGGAATTTCACAACACTGGCAGAGATTTCAAGTTTCGTTCCCACTTCTACCAAGGTCCCTGGCATCACCCAGGGATTCAGCAGGAACGTGAACTGAACTACCTTTGTATCTCCTTACAGATCTTTTCTGTGGTGAGAGAGATCTAAAAAGGCCTCAGTGTAGAAGGGAATCACTATGTCTGGACTGTTTCCACCATCATTTGGTGAGTGTCTGAGATGGAGAAAGGCTTCTATCCAAGCCCATATTCTGCAGGGAATAACACCTCCTGAGAGAGGAAGCAGTTTGTCAGCCAGGTGCTGGGGATAAACTATATGACCTGCTCCTTTACAGAAGGCACATTATTAATCACCTAATAAAGTGATTATAGGCACCCTCCCCAAACTCTACCATTAATATCTGGCCCCATGGCTCCACTTTGATTGATACGTGTTGGGGCTCCGCCTCTCATCCTCCTCCCTTCACATCACATCCTTGCTGTCCTCCCTGCACGGCGTGGCATCTGACAGTGGCACCTGGGGCTGTACAGGCTAATTCACTCTGGCAGGATTGTCATTCTTGGGACCAGCAGGTCCCACAAAAGGCAACGCTCCAGGCGTTTTGAGCTCGTTAGGATTTTTTAATTAATCTCGCTTATGGGTGGGTGCAGGGGTCTCGGTGATGGCTGTGGCCTCCCCAGCTGATCTTGTACAAGCACAGAGCAAGGGGCAGACATTGCCAAGCCATTTTTTCCCCTCCAGGGACCGAGCCCAGTCCTTCACCATTCCTCTTGACACCTGAGGGACCAAGACCTTGATAGGCAAGACCGGTGAGAGAAGGAAAAAGAGGATTTGGACATCCTTTTTTCCCACTGGGAAAGTTCTGATATTCTTTGTGGCGCTCTTGCTGTGTGCTTTATGAAATACTCTCCTGGTTTACTCTTCATAGACTTGTAGAAATAAAAATAATAAAAATACTTTTCTTTCCTCTTTACATTCACATTTCCCATTTACATTCACATTCACACTTCAAGGAACTTCTGTTTGAGGACATTCCCACAAAAACCTATGTAAGAGTTGAATGCCATATCATCTATGATGTTGACTAAGACGAAGGGTCAAAAATGTAGAGCAGAACATGACAGATCTTAGCATGATTTTGTCCTGCTGCTGGCACATGGTGCTTACAGAGCAAGGAGCTGGGCTCCTTTGAGCCACAGCACAGCTCCTCACCTGAGCAAGCATTTGTGGCATCCAAGCCCTGCCTTCACAGCGTTGGAGTGGTTTTGTAAGATTTTTTTTCCCTTTCAAGAGGTTATTAAAATTGAAAACTGGTGCAGCCCATTGCTTGGTTGTTCCTCACAGGCTGTCTGGTGCTCAGAGGGCGTTATCAGCTTTGTGCCCTGGTTCTCAGGCACACAGGCTCTCTGTCTCTGAAGAGGCTGGGCAATCTCCAGTGCCACACAGCACTCAGAAGTGGCACTTAGACTGTAAATATTATATGCTGCTGTAAGAACATTTGAATGGTAATACTCAAGCTATTACTTTCCTTTCAAGATCATTAAACACAAATCTGACTTGTATTTTAATAGGACTGCCAATGTATTTAATGGGGGGCAGTAAAGGGTAGTTTTTTTCTAATGGATGAATGTTTATATTATTATCCACTCTGAGAGACCACATTAGGAGGAGCCTGTATAACACTCATGTGTTTTGCCTCAGCCTTTTCCTCACAGCATTCAATTTTTTCTCAGTTCTGCATCTTCCAGCACGATGGCAAAACTGATCCCACAATAAATTCCACCACCGTATTCTGATTATGAGACAAAAAAGGACTGAACAGAGTTGTGCTGAACTTGCTGAAATGAACTTGCAATTGGCATTTTCATCACCTTAAAACTGCAGAGAAAGGCAGTGCTTGGCAGGGTGGCAGTTTTGGCCACTGACACCTGCTCTGCAGCCACAGGACTGAGTAACACCAACTTCTGCATGGCACCTTGCAAACACATCTGGGGACAGCTTGGGAACATTGTTCAACAGGGCCAGTGGGTGTTTGTCCCTCCATCCATTCCCATCTGTGCCTGGGCTGCCCAGAAGAGTGGGCAGCATTGTGGGACATGCCATGGGTGCCTGGGTCTGCCCTGGAGCCAGAAATTGCTCTGCCACAACACAGTCACACCATCACTGCCCTCACCACAGGGACCTGCTGGCTGGAAAGCAAAGTAGCTCCCCAGTGTCTTATCAATTTTGTGAGCAATTGGGACAAATTCATTCCTGATGACTTATTTCATACTATGACAACACCTGCACCATCTTCCCGTGGAGAGGTTACCCCCATATTTTTATTAAATATGGAGTATGGGGTGGGCAGGGAATCAAAGCTGGGCTGAGCTGGTCCTTGTCAGGCTGTGCACTTTGGGAGCTAAGGAAACAGCAAACACTACATTCTGTGTCCACATTCCACTCACTCCTTGAAAGCAAGGGCTAGGAATGACTGTGCTACATGGCTGGCTAGCAGCTGGTAGCCTCTGGACCGTAGTTAGAAAATTTTGCCTATTTTTGGATTCCCACTTGCACATGTGCCATAAACACACCCCCTTCCCTGCTACCTGTGGTGAAGGACCTGCAGATAGCTCAGAGCAAATGTAGTGCTATAGATTGCATGGTGTTATTGTCATTCCCAAAATCTGGGGCTCAGAAACACGTTTCTCTATGGGCAGTGCTTCCTATCACTCAGAATTTAACCATGGCTCTTTGTTGTTTGGAACAGCACCAGCTCAAGACTGTGTGCATGAACCACCTGCATCCTCAGTAAAACACCTCAGGTACAAATCTGGATGTCTGCTTATTAGGTAGTTTTGGGCAGTAATTATTACAAGCCTAACAAGTACAATTTAGTAGATGGTCACAGGTTTGCATTGTAGACATTGCAATAAAAACGTCAGGAAGGTGGCTTTCAATCCAGAGGTCATTCAAAGATGGCCAGGAGTTGAAGGATAAAGCAAGCTGTGAGGTTTTCTATTACTCTGCATTTTTGTGGGCAACAGCTAAAGCTATCCAGGAACTGCTACAGCACCAAATTTATAAACAGAATATATGGTGCTAATAAATCAGGACACGTTCAGTGGTGAGCCTGTTCCCAGAACTGTATGGCTTTCCCACTCCTAGAGGGGAGCATTCCAACCACGACAGCTGCCATCTTTGGGACTATCATTACAGAAAACTGTTGACATTTTCTGGGTTAAGGATGGTTATCTGGAATTCATGGATAATTTAGTCCTTTTGCTTGCAGAAATAGTTTGATATGCTCTTTAAATAAGCATATAAAGAGATTGATGTGTGATGTTTGCGGGTTCAGATGTTCTGAAAAGTGATGTTCCTCTATGGAAGAGAATAAAGCTTAAAAGGGGATATTATTTATAAAAGCAGCACCATGCACAGGCAGTGTTTATTTACCATTTAAATGCCTCATTTCTGTTCTGGCTGTCTGTGCTATAATTTGCACAGGCACTTAAACTTGAGTATAAATAAATGCAAAGAAGTGATGTTTATGCCGAGTTAAGATGAGGAAATCAAGCGCTAAAAGATGGAGGCCACTCCTGCCTCATCGGATCAGCCATCTTACCCACCTTTGGCAGCAAACAAGGAGCCACCCACGCTGGAATTGGGAGAGCTTGATCAGAATATCAGTGCTGAAGATGTGGCAGAGATTTAATGAGCAGGCAGGCAGCGTGAGCACCACGGCATCTCATCGTGAGCGAAATGCAGGGAACGCGCCGAGGCACCTCAGGTATCTTGCCAAGATCCTCAGGATGGGAATTGGTTTCCTCTGGCCAAAGTGAGGCACCAACTCTGCTCCAGGATGAGGGCAGCAGATGCCAGAGAGCATCCCCAGGATGGCTGGCTACAGTGGGAACATTTGCCACTGTCCCCTGTGAATCTCGAGGGGGGAAACCAAACTTCTTCATCTCTGTGCACGCCCACCCACACCCAAATCTGTAAACAACTGCTTTGCTTCCACATATCTGGCCCCCCTCCTGTGCCTGTGGACATATTTATGGTAAAAATGTCATTTTACAGGTGCACAGCCTCTTGGGACATGGTGCAAGGACCTGTCACAGGTGGGGGCATAGGGCAGGGCAGGCATGGATGCTCCTGGGGTGGTAGGGAACATTGAAGTTCAACTGCTGAACTCAGTAGGAACAGATTCACACCAGTTTCCTGAGGAACAAAATCTTAGGTAGCGTTTGATTCAATTATTAGGAATATAATTCCATCATCCTGTTGCCCTTATTTGTCTAGACTGAAGAATTGGGTTGTTTTGGCAGAGGAAAGGAAGGCACTTATTGCTTAATATCTACTAAAAGGGTGAAAAAGTCACATCTTTTTTCACCACATTACAGCAAACTCCTGCCTTGGGCTCCTGAGAACAGGCAGCAGGGAGGCAGATGGGTGTAAGGAAAGGTTATACCACTTACTTACCATGTCTGCTGTGTTGCAGTCCACGGGGAAGGTGTTCTCCCTGAGTTCTCCTCCCAAAGCATTGGCCACGATGACATTCGGAGCACAGCTGTGCCATCTCCTGCCTTGGACAAACTGGCAGGGGGTGTCCAGCCTCTCCAGCAAAGAGAGGCCACTCCAACAAAGAGAGGCCACTCCAGCAAAGAGAGGCCACTCCAGCAAAGAGAGGCCACTCCACACTGAGAGAGCACACATGGGGCACAGGGAGCAATCAGACAGCAGGGGTGCACCAGACCCTGGAATGGCTGTTTCAGAGTCGCCGTCTCAGGAGGTGTTTCTGTTCTTGGAACATGCTGTGGGTGGACAGTCAAGTTTTCCTTTGCTTCTGCCTTAACTGCATCAAAGAGAGGAGCCTGTGGCCAGTGAGGTGTTCAATGGCAGCTGCATTGGAGGTAAAAGAGTGGAGATGCTGGTTGGGGTCGGCTTTGGCTTTGGGAGGGGATCAGTGGCAGTGCCACAGTGCTTGTTTGTGACTCTAACTTGTCAGAAGAGCCATCCTTATCTTTCTTAGACCACTGCTCCACTGATATTTATGTCTTTTTGGGCATCAATACCACCACAGCATTATCCAATGTGCATGTTGCCACTGCACCAGGCACACACTAACACCAATAACTGAGACCACTGCTCCTTTGCCCCTGCCTGATAGGCAGCAGGCAGAGTGTGAACCACACTGTGTACCAATTAAGTGAAAAAGAAATAATAGGAAGAAAGTAATATCTTCAACAGTGCATTCACTGGCACATACATATTTATTAGCTAGCAAATAAAATGCAGCTTATATCATGTTTATGTGCATCATGAAGCCCTAAAGTA
Source organism: Nicator chloris (assembly GCA_013400495.1). Taxonomy (NCBI): domain Eukaryota; kingdom Metazoa; phylum Chordata; class Aves; order Passeriformes; family Pycnonotidae; genus Nicator; species Nicator chloris. The sequence goes on from WAAE01000954.1 coordinate 53,740, forward strand.
ATCTGTGGTGTCATGGTTTAAACGATGGAGGACGGATGCAGTGGCGTTGTCACATTCCTCAAAGCAGCCTGACTGATAAAACTCTGCTTTTTCATTTTTCTTTCATACCCTTGTTTCATCATTGCTGTGCATCCTGCACGGGATACCAAGCTTTTTCCAAGGGTATAAAAGGGAATAAAATTCATTTCTAGACATTTCTCGGTCTGCAAGTTTTATTGCAACTTTATCCCGGTCATTCCATCTTCAAAGACAAACCAAAGGGAGGCAGAGGGAGCAGGGCTTATTCAATGGAGTTGCAATATGTGGGTGAGGAGAGTCAGGAAAGACAGCAATGAATGTGTGGTTTGCTGGATGTATGAGTAGCAAGGGGATTGTCTCCTGAAACATGGTTAAATATGTAAACTCTGCCTAGGGAAAATGTTTATTTACCTAGATTGACAGCAATCAGGATAAAAAGCACTCAAGATAAGTGGCTCTTTAGCCAGCTTTAATTTGTTGATGGATGGATTGATGGGAGGATGGTCAAAGGAATGACAACATTACTCTCTGTAATGGAGATATCTTGTCTGCTGGAGTTTGCAGTACCATTCGGTCTAATTATTCCTGATCCATCTATGAGCAAACTTCTCTCCCAGTGAGACAAGTTGTCATTCCTCTCCTTTAAATAAAAAGATAAGAAGGTAAAATCAAGAACAATGAGAGCAAAGGATGATGGTGCCTTCTGCAGTCAAAAATTTGTACAAAATCATCTGTATTGCTTAAAGATGGTTTAGTGTATTAATTGAAATAGTTGTGCATTCTATTATGCAGTTTGTATGGGAACAGATGGCCCATTTCACAAATTAGGCCTTGTCTTCTTACATTGCTTCAAGAGAAGACTAGTGAGTGAACATCACTATTGTAAATGATCCCAAGTTCAAACCTTGGAGCATCACAACAGGCTCCACTTTTCTGGTGGAAGCTAGTGGAAAAGCAAGGAAATAGATCATTGGGTTGATTCACCACGTGTGTTTCACCACGGCCGTGGCAAAGCCAAAGAGCAACGCAGAAAGCTTCAGTCTTGCTCACACCTTTCCTGGAATACAGCATAGACTGGGCTACTGGTCCTGCAGCACAGAGTAAACTGGGACATGGGCTGTGGGCTGGCACAGCACATGGATTTGGTGGACTCTTTTGTGAGGACAGTGTCTCAGGCTTACAGCAGCAGTGACACAGTTGAGAAAGGGTGGCGTGTGAGACTGGGCTCTGTTCTGCTGAGCACTCAGAGGAGACTGCTTGCAAAGCATCCTGAGAAATATCCTGCACCTACTGCAGAAGCAAAAGCTGCCACTCAGCAGGACAAACTGATGTCTCAGATTTTCTAGCCTGGCTGAAATATTCTTGCTCCAGGACTAGCAAGAAAAGGACCAGTAGGTGCTTCCCTAGCCCAGGAGGTTGCTGCCCCCAGCATAACTGAGGGAAACCCGTGGTAACACTTGTTTTCCAGGGGTGGATAGCCAGCAGTCTTTGAAGGATCAGTTGTCTTTTAGCTTGGATTCCCCAAACTTGGGTTAACCCATATCAGTGTCACTACTGGGAACTGCATCTACAGTTTTATTTTGTGTGGGCTGGCACAGCGTGGGTGGCACGAAGGAGGGCAGAGTTCAGAGGAGCTGCCTGTGAAATGGGTGCTGCAATCAGCTCACATCTCTGCAGAGGCCATCACCATGAACAACCTGAGCATGAGCTCTGCACTGGGGCCTCGCAGGGGAAAATCCATCATGGGTGGGAGGTGGTGGGAACGAAACTATTCTGGCACCAAATTGCCTTAAGGTGGACCCATTGAGTGCGTGGGTCTGCCCACCAATGTTTGATTTGCTGAGGAGAGCCTGGGAGCCCTTGGGCAGCTCTCATGAGAGCAGCACTGTGGGGGAACCTGGGCACCATCCCACCCAACGCACTTCTGCGTGCCTTGGACCAGCCCCAGCTACACGACAAGCACATATGCTGCTGCTGGAAATTTTATGTGGAAAAAAGCTAGCCTAGATTGTAGTTTATAGTTCTTTTCAGCAGGGCTGCATGAAGCTAATGACACAGAAAGCCATTTGGGTTAAATTGTGGAACCGAAAGATGCAGCACCTGCTTTAATGCTTCACGTGTTACTGAAAATACTTCTTCCTTTCTAAAATGCAACACAAGTGACAACACAGAAGAAAACTCTGCAATGACATTGGTGACATTATTAAGAGGGGTTTAATCAGTGTCCCTGTGGACAGAAAGATGAAAACAAAGATAGCAGAAACAGCAGATATCATTAGCCATTGCTCAAACTCTTGGTGCATCCATACCTGAGATAATTCTTTGCCCTGCTGATGTCTCACTGTAAAAAAAGGGGAGAGTGATAAGTTTTAGACAAGACACACGAGAATGTAACAAAGTATGGAAGAGCTTCCATATGAGGAGAAGCTAAATAGCATCTATTTATCCTGAAAAAGAGATTCCTGAGGGAGAGAAGCATGGCAAAAAGGTGTGGAGGAGACAAAGCAACCTGTGAACTGCTTTCGACAGACAGATGAGAGAGAGGGTTTAAGAAACAAACAAAAATGCTGAATTTGACAGAAATGTAACTTTGCAGGGAAGCTGTGGATGTCAGACGAGGTTCACACAGGAGGTTGTGCTGATCCCTTTGGGGACAGCAGCCCCGGGGCTGCCAGGGACCCTGTGGTGCAAAGGCCACCCATCCTGGCTGCAGGAGGTGATCCCACCTGGGCTGGGGCACAGCCTGTGGTCAGCCTTGTCCTTGTCCCCCGCCCCTGTCACCTCAGGCAGCGGGGCTGGGTGGGCACAGGAGTGCCCATCTCACTGGGCAGCCTTCAGGAGGTGCTGCTGGTACCTCTGAGGGCCCTTTTTGTGCAGGTGCAGCTCACAAGACACAAATATCACAAATATCGTTCAACATTTTCCTCTTTGCTCTTCAAAATCCAGAGAAAAGCCCTGACTCAAGAAATTATTTTTTTTTTTACCAGTGAGAAGGGAGCATTGCCAGAGAGAATGAACCCCTGTAGAGATTTTACTTTTGCTATTGATTTCATGCCTGAGATGCTCAGGTACTCTGATAGTATGTGACAGTATAAGAAGCCAGAGAGAGAACAGAAAGGCTAATACAGTAACAATGGCACCAGAATAACTGGTAAATTTTTGGGAAGTTGTGTGTTTAAATCTGACTCAAACACTTCATTGTTTATCAAGCAGAGAAGTGTTTCAACAAAAAAAAATCATCCTCCCCTTGAGAAGTTTTAATTTTTTTTTTTTTCTGCAAGAAGGACATAGAAGGGAAAATGGGTGTTTTAGAGAGCTATAAATGCCTTAGGAAGGAAAAATGTAAATGGCAGCAGTGTAGGTGGTGAGCTGAGGCATTCATGGTGAGGGAACACACCTTCCCTCCCTTGCCACATAACTTCTGTCACATTGGTTCTGTGGCACTTGCTCGAGGGTTAAAACCCCTCATTGATAACATCCCTCTGAAATAAAGGGGTCTCAATAACAGCTCTGCTCCTCTGGGACAGTGCAGCAGAGGGCATGGGGATGGGGGACACTGTGTCCTCAGCTCCTCTGGAGCCCCAGCAGACACACAGCCAGACCTGCCCTTTCAACGAAATGCTGCTCTACTGATGCCTTAAATTGGAGCTTTCATATTTTCCAGATTTTGTACTGCACTAGTGTATAACTCTGAACTTCATATAAAGTGTTAGCAAGTTCTCCTCACAGTTCAGTCAGACAAAACAATCCTTTTCCAGCCCCAGAACCAAGGACACCACTGCAGCTTCAGGCTCAACAAATGCAAACAATGAAGTGAGGAGAGCAATCTGAGAGGATGGGACTGCATCACCTGCAGCTGTCATTGGACAATTAACCCCAATTTGTAAATGGACCAGAATGTATCAAAGTGTGAAAACTCCTGACCCATGATCCATCTTGGGTGGAGCCATTCCCAGGCTCTTGTACTGCCCAAGGTGTGTCCTTTAAAAGCCTTTTAATAAATATCCACTTTATTCCTTTAACACTGTCCAGCCTCTGTTCCAGGCAGCCTCTTTAGGCATCACTACCAGGCAAGGATGCTCTCTGAACACATCCACCCACCCCAAATAAATCCAGGAGGCTAATGCTTTCTAGAAGAATGGTCTTCTCAAGGGTAAATAGCTTTTAAAAATAAATAGGAACTTAGCTGGAAGGCTGGCTGCAGTTTGGGTGCTCCCTGGGTTCAGTTGTTCTCCTGGGAGGTAACACTTTGGATCTTTTTAGGCTGGGCAGGGACTTGAGGACGTGGCAGTCACTTCTGGGGCAAGTGCCCTCACGTTGAGGGTTTTAACAGAAAGCAGAAGCCAATACATGTTGGAAGTGCAGGTCTGGACAGCTGAGCTCTGAGAACAACGGGCAGAGCTTGCAGCACAATCCCACCCTTCAGGTTCTCAGCTGTTTAATGCCTCAGGAGGGGCAAGATGTTAGGGATTGCCCTCTGGGCAACCCATTCCTCCCCACACATCATCCAGAGAGCCTGGTCCTCATGCTGGGCTTCACACCGGTAGCCCAGCCCTAAAAAAAAGGTGGTGAAGTCCTGTCTGGACTGCCTCTGCACTGAATGTGTCCCCAGATGTGCCTAATTTTGGGCATTTGAATTATGTGTCAGAAATACTCGATCATGAAAAAATATGAGTTCTTTCCATGCCTTTACTGGATGACTGTATGTCAAGAGGCTCAAATATCTTTCATTTCAGTTCATTTAGTCCAGCAAGTGTCCCCACTGTAGCTGTAACCCACCCTGCTGTCAGGGAGGGCACCAGAGCTACTGCAGAGCTAGAGAACCAAAAAATGTACATTTGAAGTGACAGCATGAAAGAAGTGGATGGGGGTGAAATATAATTAGCTGAGGCAAGGACAAGTAGGTAAGTCTCCACAGTCATAATTTATGGGGGATATTGTTATAGTTATTACCATGCAATTTAACAGGAATACACCAGAGCAATTTTCATATCTTAAAACATGCAGATGCACTCATATATATGAGAAAAGTCTCAGAACTCAAATCATCCAAAATAATCAAGAAACTTATTATCATAAACAGCCTCAATTAACACGGGGATCGCAAGGGATGAGTCTCAATTTCTGATAACCTTAAGAGAAAATGAAAGCATTATTAAAACTTTAGTGTGGAAATGGGAGCTACATTCCTGTGCACAGCCCTGTGCACACACCAGCACTCTGCAGTCTCCACCAGTCACTCCTCTACTGTTCCTGTGCCAGGCCCAGAACCAACAAAGTGAGTGGATTTGAGATTTCCCAAAGAGAGGACACACGTGGTAATGAAAAATACAGGGACTGACCTTGCCAGTTTAAACAGAATATTTTTCTAACAATAGAGCAGTGTTCAATTACTGAGGAGAAGGAGATATGGACACTGTCAGTACAAGCTTCTGAGGATTTAAAGTTGCAAAGTGCTTTATGACAGCCTGTGCTGCCATCCATAATTTACAGGCTTCCTTCTAACGTTGCTGTCAATACAGTATTGCTCTTATCAGCTGCACAAATTATTTCTACCAGTGACACAGAATCAAAGAACTGCTTGGGTAGGAAGGGACATTTAAGGCCATCTAGTCCAACCCTCCTTCCATGGGCAGGAACACCTTCAACTACATCAGGCTGCTCAGAGCCCCGTCCAACCTGCCCTTGGGTGTTCCCAGGGATGGGGCACCTATCACCCTTCTGGGTAATCTGTACCAGTGTTTCACCACCCTCATTGTACAAAATGTCTCCCTGCTAGTGAGCTAAATCTATCCTTTTTTGGTTTAAACAATTATCCCTTGTACTATCCCAACAGGCCTGGCTTAAAACTTTTTTCCTTTCTTTCCTGTCAGCCTTGAAGGGCCACAATAAGGTGTCCCCAGAGCCTTCCCTTCTCCAAATCCATCTCTCCTCAGTTTAGAAAGAAGAATTTGGGGGCAGCATGTCAAAGGCCTTACAGAAGTCCAGCTGGGTGACATTTGTAGCTTTTCCCTTGCTCACAGATGTAGTCACTCCATCACAGAAAGCCAGCAGGTTGGTTAGGCAGGACCTGCCATGCTGGCTGTCCTGAATCACCCCTCTGCTGTCCATGTGCTTCTGGGAGGATCTGTTCCATGAGCTTTGCAGACACAGAGGTGAGGCTGACAGGTCTGTAGTTCCCAGGGTCCTCCTTACCTCCCTTTTAAAAAATGGCTGCAAAGTTTCCATTTTTCAGCCACCAGGGACCTCACCTGACTGTGCCACCATTTCAACAAAAGGAGACGTTCATCATTTTAATTCACACTTAAATTGCTGAAGATTATCCACTGTCCATTAGATTTCAACAATACCCAAACGTTAGCTGTTCTAATCACATGCTAAAATACAATCACCACCAACTCTCACAACCATCAGAAAAAATCAATCACTCCCACACTGATCAAATTGCTGCCTGTCTCAGAAGTTTTTTTCTCTTCTTTTCCTGTACTTATGTGTGCCCAGTGTGATTTCAACTTAACATGCAGCCAAACCTTATTCCTCATAGCTGCCTATTTAAGGTGAGCAGCTTGTGTATATACCTGTTTCCATCCAGCAGAAATGGTTCAGAAGCAGTTGCTCTTCTCTTGGGGCATGAGGATAGGCTGGAAGAGCTCCTGAGGTTTACTGTTGTCTTTAAAAATCTGTTCCTCAAGCTTAAAAATGTTGTCCCAGATCTGGAAAGGGAGCACTTACTTAAGAAGGAGGGATGAAGTACCGCAGCTGTCAGCACCATTTCGGGCATTTCTGGATCACAAAATCATTCTCTGTCTACTTGCCATGTCCTTAAATAAGAACAAAATGAATCTCCAGATAATGCAATTTGGTGATTTTACCTTTTTCATTTTGAGGCTTGAAGTGAGCTGGGACCTTCTCTGAACCAGAGCAATGAGCCCCATTAGACCAGCCTGCATTTCCAGCAAATGACTCTGCAGTTAAAGCAAGAGACCCACAAAACTCTTACAAATTAAGGTTTATGTGAAATTGTTAAGATCCACATTTTAGATGTATCAAAGAAAGCCCATTATGTTATTCCAGGGTTGGATTTTTGCATCATTTTTTTTCCCTAATACTGCCAGTCTAGGTCTGTAAAAATCTTCTTCCTTCTGTTTGCTGAATCATGCCTGGAATCCATATTAGAAGTCAAGTGTAAAAAAAAAAGGGGGGGGGGAAGCTGTGCTACAGGCAGCTGTTGTTGTCAATGCCCTTTCTTTCCCCGCCATAAAAGTCACACAAAAACTTAAAACCTTGCTGGGCCTCTACTCCTTACTGTCAACATTACCTCCCTTCAGATCTGTAAAAGGGCAAATCTTTTCCTAGCAACAGCATTAACCCATTTTCAGGGATTTGAAACAGGCTGTCTTTCTTTTTTTCTTTCCCGTAGCTGGCAACATGTTTTGCTGTTCCTGCATGCCTGTGGTTCAGAGTGTTATACTCTCTTTTTAGGAGTGGGAGCTATTCCACAGGAACCCCAACAGGAACAGAGAAGCAGGAAACTCCCCAGAGCATGTGTTCTGCTCTAATCAAGGCACGGAATAGCACAGCAAGGGAAGGGCTGTTGGTAGAACTTAGAGGGTACAAGTATGCAGCCCCAGCAGAAAGTTTTATAATCCAGTATTAATTTGAACATGTGGGGTTTTTCTGACACTCAGACATTTTTTTGAATCTCAAGACAGTAATTAGGTTGTTAATTGACAAGACACTTGCTCTTGTCTCGATAAACTGTGATGGTGCTCCTTAGTCACTGTGGAATGCCCCTCAAATAAGAAGGAACACAGGTGAGTATAACCACATAAGAAAGGTCTACGGTTCATTTCACATATATAAAAATAGATACAGAGAGAGCTGCATTTTCTAGCAGCACCTGAAATGTTTTATGTATGTGTTTTTCTAGCTTCTGGACCAAATTGTGCTTTATTCCTTTTTCACAGCCTACCAACTCAATAATCTTATTTTCTGTCATCACTCTGAGGAACCAACACAATTGTTTGCTTCTCCTAGCAGACTTTGGCTATGGAGCTAGGGGAGCTTTTGGTCTAAAGTGCTTGGAGTCACAGGGCTACTCAGTTATGCATCCTTAACCATGTTGAATGGCCTGCTGAAATCCTGTCTATCTCTTGGGAAGGACCTACACAAAAAGAATGGACCACCACAATTGTAGACAGGTAGAAGTTTAGCTCCAAACCTGAAATTTGTGCTGAGTCCCTCTCTACAGGGACAACACATAACACTGTAAGGCTACACTAAACACCTCCAAGGAATTCAGATTACAGAACTGAAACAGTGTTTGCTTTTGGTTTTTTTTCCTTCTTTGCATACCTGTGAAAATGTGGTATCTGTGTATACAAGGCCAGGCAATTCCAAAAGGGATAGGATGGAGGTCACTCAAAACACATGGACCACCTGTTAACCTGAGTTTTATCATAGTGCTACCAACATTTTGTGAGCTACTGCCATGCCTGGTATCCACTGACATTTCTCATGCAAGGCAAGGATAAAACCTAAAGATATTTGGTGATACGTCAATGCTGAATGAAATGAGCAAGAGAAATCTGATGTGATCTTTTGAAATATCTCCTATCATCTCAGAGGCATTTTCTCAAAGCAGTTCAAGAGAGTTTTTCATTCAGAAATTACCAAAGAAAGTCTCCAGACAGCTAACCACAGTTGGTCTCTAGAAGTGTTTTTATTTTTTTCCGGAAGGAAGCAAGATGCAGGATCTTGTAATCGGCTCCTCAAACCTATGATCTCCTTGCCAGCAGATGATGTGGATTTGGAAATGGGAGACTGGACAAGCACTTGAAAGAGATTTACTGAGGGCAGTAAAACAGACAGATTGCATTAGACTCAGGCAAGCTCTTGAATCAAACCCAGTCTGAGCCCAGGAGAGTATGTAAATATCATAGATGCCTGCCTTGTTCCCACTCTACCCCAGGCACTGGCTGTGGCCCCTGCTGCAGACAAGGTGCTGGATGTGCCTTCCTCTGAGCCCTTGTGGCTGTTCTGATGTTCCAGTGGAGTCACAGGAGAAGTCCTGTTGGCAGGAAAGCCATGTTGGCATGAAACGTGCTTAGCTGTCCATCTCTTTTTAAAATATATTTCCTGGTCTTTAGTGCTTCGGTTTTCTCTCAAATCTATACCTACAAAGTAATTAATTCCTAACAATACATAAATGGCTTTTCTGCTGGATTTTAGATGGGTTACATCTCAGGTGTTTTAGACAACCTCAGGGTGAGATGACTCTCCTTATACTTCTGTGATACACCTGAGAAAGTGGTGACACATCCAGAGCAATTTCTTTGCCTCGCAATTCCTTCCACATACGCATCATCATCCCTTATTATTTTTATTACTTATATTTTTGTGTGTCACTGCTGAAGTTACATAAGGTGATTAATGCTCTATGACTGTGTAATGACTTCATTTGATTTGTGAAAAAATAATTAGAGAAGAAAGAAACCCGCCCTTAGAAACAACCATGAGACCAGATGGAACGGTATGTCTTGGGTGTGGGAATGGTTACAACAGTAGTTTTTGGGAAACAATCACTGGGGGATTTTGCTCTCCTGCTCTGCTTGCTCAGTCATGACCTCAGTGACCAGTGCCTCTTCTAAATTATCAGAAAAGTTTAGGAGAGAAATTTGTCCGGGAAATTTGCCCTTCTTGGCCAACAGGTTCATCTCAGTTAAGCTCCTCTAAAACTTTTGACTGGCCAGAGAAGTCCTTCCCCATAACTCGAGTATTTATCAGAGGGTTTGGTTCAGTTTCAAGGACAAATCATCATGCTGGCATCTCCACACCCAGGTGGGAGTGAATACAGACCAGCCTCTGCCAAAATAATAACAACAATAATGAGAGATGTGTTGAATAAGTGCTTACGCTCGGCCACTTCCTCTGCTGATGAAGGAGGAAGCAAAGGGGAGATTTTCAGAGAACAAAACCAACCCAATGCCACCCATTAGCACCTTGCAGTAGGGGCTTTGCACTTCAGTGCTAGAGATTTAGGACTACACACCTTGCAACAGACCTCAAAACCCTTGTAACCTTTCCTGTAGGATTTGGGGCAGCAGTACTGAGGCTGCTGGGCTGTGTGACTGCCACTGTACAAAAGGCTGGTTGACCTGAGCTTAAACATAAGGAATGGCTTGATCCAACACACTGTTGCATCAGCCATCTAGAACTGGAACCAGCCCTATATGGTTCTCAAAAATGCCACTGAAGTGTTTGTGCCTGACCTGGGAACTTGGGTAGCAACAGAAAGAGATTTGAAAGGGAAGTGTGGTAGGGCTCTACACATAAAGGTTCTCATTCACTCTTCTGTTTCATTATTGAAGCCTAATTTTGCTACAACATCAGGTTGGTTCAATCCCCCTTTCAAAAACAACAAATGCACAAAAAACAAAGAAACATTAGGAGCTATGCTTTGGGTCTAATTCCACTCTCTAGCAAAGCCAGGGCGTGCAGAAAATGATTCCTTTCGGTCTTAGAAGCACCTGTTAGTTCACAATCCAACTGAATTATATTGGCTTGTTTAAACAGAAATGATGAGAATTTTAAATCTTGGGGAAAAAAAACAACCTCAGTATTGTCAATTCTGAGCTTTCTCTGTTTATCTTCCCTAAAATTCTTTAGCTTCTCCCAACATTAAAATCAATACACATGTATTTGTGACATCAAGAAAAATGTGGGATTTCAGAAGCCTCTCAGCATTTGCTGGTAGAGAGAACCAGCTGGGACACAAATCTAGTGTTGATTAACTCTTATTTTAATATACTATTTATATGTAAAATTTCAACTTAATTAAGTGGCTAGTTGGGGCAGAGATCACAGGGAGATCATATGCTTATTTCTTTATTATGAATGAAGCCCGTTCTCAAAATCTTATTGAATTCTGAGGAATGAATTGGGGCAGAGTAACGAGTGCCAGGGATGAGTAATCAGTGCCAGGTTAGGCATGCTTCACTGGCTTGCAAGGGATGGGAAGCTCCCTGCCATAGCAGCTCATCAGCCCAGACTTACCCTCTGCCTGGCACAGTGTCTGGTCACTGAGGATTCCCACTGTGCTGCTTTTCACCACCTCGGCTGGCCACTTCAGTCAAGTTTATATCAACTATTTTTGGTTTTTTGAGGTAGGTGTCTCCTTGCTCATCTTACAAAAGAGCTTCGGTTGTGCCTGTGACACCAGCCGTAATTCAGACTGGCAAATGCTATTCAGCTCCATCAGGCGTGCTGATGAGCTCTCACAACGATGGCTCGGGCACATTTCCCAACTACACGTTTCTTCTTGCTGGGAGATGGTTGGCCAAGGGTTCACGAGGTGAGCAGCGCCCTCTTTCCGGGAGAAAAGGAGGTCTGTGCATCGCCCAGGTAGAAATTCGGCTGTTGGAGGGGAGTTTGGATCAGGGCTGGCGACGCAGACACAATTAGCGGGCGTTGCACCTGCCAGACCCGCAGCAGATATGAATGCTGCTCAGAAAAAAAGGGTCATGAGCAGAGATGTCAGACTCTGAAGCTCCTAAGGAAATTACGCTGTCAGCAAAAGGCCAGGCAGACCCCCGAGACGGGAGAGCGCGCCAGGAGGTTCCTTTGGCTGGGAAGGCAGAGTTTTCCCTGTGGGGAATGGGGGTGGGCAGCTGCACACCTGCCTCCTCTGCAGCCTCCCAAGTGCCTCCCCAGATGGGAGCGTTGGCTGGAGACGGCCCACGCTGCTCCGAGCAGTTTCCTGAGCCCCGTGGCTGCTGTCAGGGGAAGGAACAGTGTGTGAAACATGGCGTTGTTTCATCTCACTGAAGGGAAGCAGATAGCTGGATGGATAAAATAATGTTCCCCACGTGTGGCTCAATACCGGTGCTTTAAAAGCATTATTCAAATGCTGTGGAGCCACAGTAAACACACACGGAAAAGAGTTGTTAAATGCTTCTAAATTACCCTGGAACCAATTCCCTGTGTTTGCTACCAGCTTTTGCAGTCTCCATCACCATGACTCGTAAGTAGCTGATGCAGTCCCTTGCTCCTCATAACTTCTTGTTCCAGAACCAGCTGGGCTGTTCTGCACTTTGGGCATTCTCCTGCCACTTGGATGCTGAAGTGTTAAAGAGGAAAAGAGCATTGTTGGAACTGCACCCACAAAAGGCCATGAGAAGGACAGGAGTGGAGCCACAAGCTTTGCCATGGCTGCTTTCAGGAGATCTGGCCCCAGTCAAGGCCCTCAGCAGCCTCTGTCTCCAGTGCTTGGTGAGAGTGAGGGACCTGGGAAGGGGATCCAGCCTTCCCTGCTCCCTGCCCTGTGGCCATGTGTGAGGCAGAGCTTGGGGAAAGGGCTTTCCTCTCCCACCTGCCACTCCGGCTGGGCAGCTGAGCTCTTTGAGGTAAAACTTGTCTGGGATCCAGTGCCAGGAAACTTCTCCTTCAAATAAGGACCATAAGGGAGGTCAGGGAGCAATCTTACCTCCAGAAATGATGGGAGGAGGTGATGGAGCTGTGCCAGTTATTCACTCTCAAGCCAAATAGAGCACTCTACAGAATGAGAGGAACCCTTAGCAGACCCAATGTCTTTGAAGTTAAATCCTGAAAAAAATCCATTGCAAAGCAGATAAGTCATCCCAGGAAGAAGAGCAATGCCCAGGTCTCCTCCAGGACTCCAGTGAGCACTGCAGATGGTAAGTGCCACAAAGGCTTTCCCCTTCTCCTTCAGCTTTCCACAGTATGAGTCTTTGGGCTGAATCCAGCATAAACATCACCCGACCTGCAGGATGGGAATGAACCAGAATAACTGGTAAAATAGGAAAGTAGGAGTTTATTCCTTCCACCTGCTTCCACCTCCTCTCCTCCCACCTTGTTTCCTAGAACTACTTATTTGTGTTCTGTGACCGAGGGTCACTGCAGGAGCCGCACTGGGAGTTCACCAGGAGTGCTCGATGAGACACCTCTGCTACCCAAACTTCAGCAAGGCTCTTGCAGCAGCATAAAAACATCAATACTTGTGCACCAGCGAGAGAGAGAGAGAGAAAAATCTGCCATACATGGGAAAAAAAGCTCATTGCTCTCCAGTGGGCCTAAGGTGAGCAATGAGAAACCTGGAGGTTTGTCCTGCAGTGAGACAGGGAGGGAGCTGAAAATGGACAGGACACCCCAATACAGTTACAAAATTAAGCGAAGGGCACCAAAAGAGGGATATTCTGTCACCTATTCACTCCTCCTTCCCTGAAGCCACACATAACACAAAGTTAATTAAAGCCTCTATTCTGAGAAAAAGGAATGTTCCGTTTGGTAAATTTAGAAACAGCTGGTTAGTTTTATCCATTACTTTTGTGCTAACATCAGTTGAGCTCATTCAACTCCCTCTTTTTATGAAGCTGTCCTTCCTATGCTACCTGATAGCTACTAATTGCTGCAACTACATTTCTGAATTGCAAATTTTCTGCACTGATAAAAACTTTGATTGCCTGTCAGCTACACATAAGGAAAAGATCACCAGTGCTAAATGAGGTGTTCCACGCTTGGATAATAATGCCTAATGAATTATTCAAAAAAGAATGCTTGAATGAAGCAAACAATTTGAAGGGTTACTAGCAGCCGTAACAGTTCAACAGCCAAAAGAACAAAAGTATCATCCTGAAAATTACACTAATGATTAAAAAATGCGTATTAATTCTACATTTGGAGAAAAAAGAAATGCCAATCTGATTTTAAAGGTTAATCATTATTTTTTCACTAATGCTCTAATCTCTGGGAAAAACACCCTTTACCAATATTTTGGGACGTATAATATTATGACATAACATATTTATATAATTTTCCAGGCATTAACCCTCTCTGCAAATTTCAAGTTTCACTGTGGAAGAATCGAAAACCCGGTCTGAGAGCCTGTTACTGTCTACAAGACTCTTTCTGCTGCTTTAAATGAACCTCTGACCAGGCCCAGTTTGCAGCACAGCAGACTCAAACTGGATGCCTTGGGGTCAAGCACCACTAAAGGTGCTCTCAAGAGAGCCACTGCTGAGCCACAGCGTGGCCTCAACCACACCAAAACACAGCCCAGAGTGTCTGAATTGCTCCAGACTGGTTCTGGTGTGCAGGAGCCAGAATCTGGCTCTCACTGCTCATGTCATGGAAGATTTGCTAGATGAAAAAAGATAAGGGTGATGGAAACAAGACCCACGCATTCAAATTGTATGAAAAACAACTGTATTCACATAACTGCTGTAATACATAACTCTTCCCATCCCAGAATTGATCGTACCTTAAAAAAAGAGCGGATGGTTATTAAGGAAAGAATTCTTTTTCTCTAAACGCTCCTGGCTAAAATGAGGAGGATGAAAGAAAAAGAAATCCTTAAAAAACCATGAGAATTTCACGGATGTCCAATGCTGACACATTTTCAGCTTTCATAAAAATATATTTCCAAGGCCAAAAGCGATAATTTATTATGACAGACTCTTTCTGGTTGCCAAAAAGACAGGAAAAATCTGAGAACTAAATCCTAAAGAAGATCTCCTGCAAAACATGAGCGTTACATGAAATACATGAAAAATAGCAGCAGAGTGGCAGCATCACATTTACCTGCTGTGCTGGTAAAACCCTCCTGGTTGCTGTGTTTGGAGCTGAGCTAACACAGGCACACCATTACAGCAGAGAGGTCTCCCAGTGACAGCACAGTGTGGACAGCACCAAGGAAGGTTTTGGAAAATAGCATTTATTGACATGAAAGCCAGTCAACCACTCAGCTACCTCTGCTGCAATTTTACAGCTATAAAGCCTTTGGTATGAGAGGCCAATTAGAGATTTTATTATAAAGATGTTCAATGTCAAGATAACACTTCTTCTCATTTCTGGCAGTGACACTGAATGGTGGATAGAAGAAATGACTTCAGGAAAGCATAGCTGACCATCTGCTTAGGCCTGCTCACTCACTGATGATTAATCCTTTCCCTCGAGGACAATGTCTCCATGTGTTTCTCTTGCTGTCTTTTTAATGTCACAAAAAGAGGTTGATAAACACATTCAAGTCACAATTAAAAAACATTTTAACTGACCAGTTGCCACTGATGATATTATTAGACAGTTTTAGTCACTCTTGTAACAATGTGTTTGGTGGTGTTGATGTGAAGTGGAGATGAAGTTTCTTTAATGTGCCTCCTACCTATTTTTATGTTTAGGTGACATTTAAATGTTTGCCTTGATGCAAACAAGCAGTCTGCAGGAGGCACAGGGAGAGGGTCATTTTGTACCCTACAAAAGCAAAAACTCTGGAGGACTGCAAGGGGACTGCTGTCCTCTGACTGGCATGGGGGAGGAGGAGGAAGAGGAGGAGCACAAGACCCATCAGAGGTTGTGGGTGGATTGCAGTGTCTGTCCTGCAGACCTCAGGAGTTAATGGAAGTTGTGACCCAGTAGCAACCCAATGAGTTATGAAAGGGAAGGTAGCAAGGAGAGACATAGAAAGTGGTAACTTGACTTCTGATTTAATCCCTCATGAAGAGGAATTTTCCAAAGCCCTGGGGTAACTTGGAAAAGCAGGTCCCACTGACTTTTAATCAATTAGACATATTTTTGAAATTCACACAGATAATGAGTGAGCGAGTTTACAGCCCAGTCTGACCTGTGGTGAAATTGATGGCTATGTTTGCTTTACGAAAGATAGTTCCAGTACTTAGATTTCCTGTGGGCATTGCAGGAAAAAAGAAAAACAAACAGAAAAAAAAAGGGGGGGCAAAATAAAATGGTGGTTTATATAAGAAAAAGGTAGTGACCTTGCAGTTTACCAGTTCAGAAGGAGCATTTCATGGGATGAGAGCAAAGGCACAGCTATGGCAAGAGAAGACAAGCAGGATCTCAGAACTCATAATCACTGTTGGGCATAACAAATCAACTGCCATAACATAACCACTGGTGGCTGGACCTTGTGTGGCACAGAGGAGGTCCAAGGCAATAATCTTTCAGGAGATTTTGTCTGAAGTATTTTTTCTGCATGATGGCAGCAGGAATGGATACTGAAAGCTTATTTCCTCATCAACCCCAAAAATACATAATAAGGAGGAGGACAGGATTTCAAATGCTGAACCCATGAGAAAAAGTTGTTGCCTATAAAGGATTTCTTTTAAAATCGTCAGGATATATATGCACCAACTTTCAGTGGAATTGAATAGATGCTTTATAAGGGGAGAAGAGGAATAACCCTTGAAGAGGCTCTCAAGGGATGGCTGCTGACATGGAAAACCATTTGCCCCAGTCAAATTTTTGGCTTTAATCTGAGATGAAGGGTCTAAGTCATTTAAGGGTGTTTCTGTTTACTCCTCAAGCTTCCTGGAGGCAAGAGAGAAGCTTCCGTGATCAATATTATCAAATGGCATGGGGAAGCACAGGGCATTACATACAAACATCCTTCCTTTTTCAGAGGCTGGGGACATCTCATCTACTAAATAACAAGCCACTTTGCACATCATAACCTGCAATAGGTCAAACAGACCCGTTCAATGTGGTGGTACAGGATAAAAAGTCTGATTTCTGGTTTATTAGAGTTCTAAGAAAAAGGAAATTAGACAGTAGGTGGTACCTTGAGCAAAATTTTGAGGGTGGATTACCACAACAGATCTAAGCAAGTATCAGCAGGTAACACCATCTAAAACTTAATTTGAAGACCTCTTCTTCCAACAAATTCCTATCACAGAGACTTTGTGGAGCTGGATGTGAGAGGTAAATTCACCAATTCCCAACATCTAGTTCATACATTATCCATCTTAAAAAATGCTATACCCCATCGCTTTAGGATATTGTTTCCAGTGATAATCTATCCACTCTCTTTTTAAATTTCCTATCCCCACATTTCCTTTCACTTAAAAAAATTCTTTTATTCAAAGAATTTTTAACACGACAGTAGATGAGATTCTTCTTCCTCATTAAAAAAGGCTATTGATTTTTTTTCAGGCCAATGATAACTTCCAATTAAAATTTTACAACCAAAAATTCATGACTTGAAACTTTGGAAGCCAAATTATTCAAGAATCTCAAGGAGGCTGCTCAAAAACCCCAAGAGTGTTCAGACATTCAGAAAAATAGGCTTTTAGTTTAAACCAGCCTGCTAAGTTCAGGAGAGGTCCAATTTAAAATTAAATCATAAGCAAATTGCACTGACAATTGCAAAAGAAGGAATGGATGTGGCCTAGGCTGTTGAGCTAGAAACCCATTATTCATAACACAAATTTTAAAAGTTGAATCAAAGACAGTTTTGTTTGCAATTGAATTCTGTCAAGGGTAAATCCAGAGGAAAGTAAAACGTGCTGCAAAGGTAAGCTTTTAAATTTCTTTCTCTTTGTGTATTTGGTTTGTGAGACGTTTCCAAGTAATAAAAAGATGACTTGGTAAACAGAATGTGTAACATGATCCTGAAAAAGGGGCAATTCCTTGCCTTCAAGAAGCACAGCTCAGATGGCAAAAGAAATGAAGTAAAACATTAGGAGGATAGTGACAGATTTTCATAGAGACATTTCAAAATGTTGACATCCAAAGTAAATTCAAAGAGATTAAATGGCTTTGAGTAGTCAAGAAAAAAATCACATAGATGTGTCATCAGCATAACACTGGGAGCTGGAACTCAAACCACCCTGATGGCTAAAAAACAGGAGAAGCACACACCACAGAAATAGGCTTGTACCCACCAGCAGCAACTAAAGTGACTAATTCTGATATGATGTTAATTGTAATGAGTTGCATAGTTAAGTGTGTTATAATTGTAATAAGGCATCAGCAGAGCTCTACAGGTATCCTGTGGTCAGCAGGGCCATTCAGAGGGACTGCTCTCTTGTCACTTTCCCCTGTGGCTGTGTCACCCCCTCAGCTATTATGAACTTGAGCACTCCCGACTTCTACCCAAATGTCACAATTTAGCCCTTCCTTAAAAAAACCCCAAACCAAAACATCTTATTTTTTCTGTTTCCCCTCTGTCGCTTGGCAGCTCTGATCATCTCCTTGGCAACATCTCCTGCAAATGTCTGTGTGTTTTTCTGGTGGCTGTTTGTGCCTGGAAGCCCTTACCCCTTCTCTTCCTTCCATCACAGGTTCCCATGGCCTTCTCCCAAGCACCAGCTTCCAATTCTCTGCAAGAAACTGCCCGCCACACCCGGCAAAATGAGCTGGGAAATGAGAAGCTAAAGTAGAAAAGTAGATTCCAGCTTGACTTAAGCCAGTGAATTCCAAGATACATGACAGTAAGGAGGTGAAAATAAAGAGTTGGGAATCACAGCAGCCACGCAGGAGGATAATGAGTAGTGCTGGTGTTAACTCTGGAGGACCAAAACAAACCACACGACACTGCCCTGGGCTATTAGATCTGGATTAAGTAATTAGTTCATCAGATCTCCCCAGATCCAGTTGTGTGCCTCAAATCTTAGCCATAAACTGTTCTAAAAACACAGATAGTGCACATTGTGAAAAGCCAGATATGTAACCAAACCCACACCACCCATTTCACTTGAGTCTTGCTACACTGTCCTATGAAACATCTGTTTTCATTTCTCTTTACTTTACTGCACCAATAAAAGGATAAAATAGGTGGTGTCACTAGAGTGGCTCTTCCAGCACATTTTAAAATTCACTGCTGCACTTTTTAAGCTCCAAGTTGGAGGGACTTTTCTTCATGCATCCAGCTCACTTCTTTGGTTTTCATCCTAAGAAACTCATGAGGTATGGAGAGGAGGTTTCAGAAAACCTGAGAAACTGAGGAGCTTGGGGTCAAGCTGGGAAAACAAGAAATGAATGTGCAGGAGAAATACACTCTAATGGAGAGAAAATTAAATACCAAAGCCAGTGCCTTCTGTTTTCAGCTTTTCCAGTGTTTCTCTCCATGTGTACATTGCCTAGGACAGCCATGTTCTAGTAAAGACTATTTTGTCAAAATATTCTAGAGGGTCTTTATGTTTGTCATTCCTATATCAAAAACAATGTGCATTATTTCACGTTTCTCAGCAATAAATTTAATTTGCCATGTGTCAGCTCAATTACTGAGCTGATCTAAGGCACGATGAATGTTTCTTGCCACTCACTTTGTGCTCAGTGTGCACCATAATTTAGTATCATCAGCACATCCAGTGCATTATGGTGGGCCTTTCTAGCTAGGTAATTTATTTAAAATCAAACCATGAAACCAGGTATTAATCACACTTAACTCTTCCCTTTTGGGGGGAACCCTCAGCACAGAAAATTCATTTTCTTTCTTGTATTTCTGTGCTGTGTCCTTCTCAGCCCCTGTTCGGTTCATCTTCAGAAGTAGCCTGTCATGTAGATCCTTATCAGAGATTTTCTGAAAACCTAGATAAAATATGTCATATGCACTTCAATTATCTACTTTATAACTCCTAAGCTCATTAAAGAGGTCAATTAGTCATTATTGCCTTTTTTAAACCCCCTCTGGCAGCCTCAGGTTAGACTTTGGCTCCTTAATGCAGTCAGTACTCCAAGAGAGGGAGTGCTCCCAGGAGCCAAGCGCTCCTGCAGCCAGAGCTGAGCACCAGCACTTTTAGAGGGAAAAAAAGGGAAAAGAAAAAGAAGGCAACTGCCCACTGTTCCACTCACATATTAAATATTGATGAAAAGACTGTGAAAATAGAGCTGGAAATGTAAAGAAATCACATCTGAGTGAAGGAAAAAAAAAATCACGGGGAGAACAGGAGGAAGGCGGGGGAGTGAACACTGCAGAGCACTTTTGTAAGCAGAAGCTGAAATTAGCAGGGGGGGTATCTATTTGCAAGCAGAACAAACACAATTAGATAGTCCCCCTGCTAATTTTGGCTTCTGGTTGCACAAGTGCACTGCAGGGCACACACCTTCCTTACCATTTCCTCCTGTTCTGTGCTTTCCAGGTGATACCTGTGAAACAGCAAAGGAGCAGCCCCTCCATTTTGACTGCTGACTGTAAGCACCTGGATGAGTCCTAGCACTTCATCATGAAAACAATCCCACAGAGATTTTGGGCTGGTTATTACTAATAAAGCCTTCCTTGCAGCGCTGCTTCTGCTTGGTGCACTGGTGGATGAACCAACAAAGCCAAGCATCCAAAAAGTCTCATGGCTGTCCCCTTCTTCTGCTGTCCCAGTTTCTCTTGGGCCCCAGGCAGGACCACACAGAATCATGTGGAGATGGAGACACCCAGCTCAGTGGGGAGGACAGGACAGAAATGTGCCCCAACCCCAGCTGAAACTCCATCTAGGACCCTCTGCAGAGCATCTGGTCACTGCTGACCATGAGCTATACACAGCTCGTCTCCTTGATGTGTTCTCTGCCATTGTTGTGGTGCAAATCGAAGGAGAGAAATGAAATGGAACAAGAGAATGAAAGAAGGCTGTCCCTGCCTCGATCTCATTACCTCTGCTGAAAAAATGAGCAATCGTGGCAGTGAGAAACAAAATCTCTGAGGAGGGCTACTCCAGGCAGAGAAAGCAATGTTGGAGGGAAGGAGAGCATTAATATGTGCTTTTCAACCAACTGCATTTCAATTCACTGCTGGACTCTACCCCTCTTTTATTAATTTAGGAGTGTTTCTAGTTTATTCTATAGTCTGTGCTCTACATTTTACCAGATTAGATGTCTATTTTCTTTTTCCTTCATTTTGTTTGGCAGTGTTCCATACGATCCCATTTCCTCCTATTTGCAAGTTTGCTTTATCTCGATTTCACAGTTGCAATCTGGGCTGCCCACCATCTTATCACTGTGTGTTAAGTGATAGCTGCTAAAACATGAACTCATTTTTCTGTGTTCCCTTCAAATCCCTTCAAAGCTGGCCCATCTGAAATAGCAAATTTTTGTCTTGAGACTGGCAATTATTAGTTGTGGCTTACGAGTTTTGATCTCCAAGGTAATTTAATGTGTGACCTTATTATAGTAACTCATAGCCCAGGACTCTGTCTAAAGTCCAATTTGACTTTACCTACTTAATTGTGACCCAGCTGAGCTGTGCATGTATTTGAATGAAGCAATGCTTCGATGACTAAATCTCTGCATCATTTCCTACTATACACCTTTTAGGGGCATCCAAATTAATGAGGATCATTGAGATAGGTCACACACTACACTATTTGTGATATCTTTTTTATTTACAAGGATTCAGGTAAGCAATATAACAGAATGGCTGTTTTATAGACTAAGCCAATCTTGCACTATGACAGGCTAACAGTTATTAATATTTCTGTATCTGCAGTGCACTGAGTTAATTTTATTTTGTACACAGTTCTGCTGTTTATGTCGCTGATCCTTCTGTATCATCTGTGTTAGTGGAACTTTATGTCTGTGCCATAAATCCTGTGAAAGCAATATGTCCATTTGCAGCCAGTCAAACATACAAAGAGCTGAGTTATTCTAGCAACAAATGCCCAGATTTTTTGCATTGCTTCCCAAACTAGATATATTAATCACTGGCCTTGTTTCCAAATGATCTAATATGCACTGGATATATTTGTGATAGAATTCCTGATGACTTGAAGGGCTGATGTAGCTGAAATATACTAAGAACTTGAAGGAGTCTAAAATAACACAGTTATTTTAACACAATGCTAAGAAAAGCTTCATCTTGAAGAAAGGATGGGGTATAGACAGCTCTTTTCATGGTATCACCAGTAAGAAATAAACAGACGAAAAATAGTTACAAAAGTAAATTATAATAAATATCTTCATGATACTGGATGAGAAATTAGAGGTTTTGCCTTACAACTGAGAAGTCAACACAGTAGCAGAGAAATTAAGTAATCTATGAATCTGGCCATGTCAAAGAGATGATGCTTTACTCTTCTTTGCTTCCTTGTTTTGGAAGACTTGGTGCCTTTTTTGGGGGTGGATGTAGGAGTGTGTTAACATGAGCCTCTGCTAAAGAATACGATCATGCAAATCTGTTCATTATTGACAAACAACTGTGCAGGTATGGTGCTGTCAGAAGGGTTTTCTGTGATGGTCACTGAGTCCAGTGAGGAAACAATATAATTTCAAATTTTGCTCACACTCCTGGACCCTCAGCCACCTCCTCTGCAGTAACTCTGGTTACTGCCAAACAAGACCACCATGGCTAAGAGCACTGGAAGACCATCACACTGGACTGAGGCTATTTCAAATTGTTTCAATACCCAGACCTTTAGACTTTCAGCAGTTCTCAGAATCCCTGGAATACTAAACCCACTAATTGTTCTGTAGCAAAATCACGTGTCTGGGAACAAAAAATCCTGTTATACTCAGTAAAAGCCACCCTACTGCCGTGCAGCCTTTGCCAGGACCGTAGGCATTAAAAGAAACTGCTACGTAGATGAAATGTGGGCTCACCTGCCAGGCAGCATATGTTTCACTACTGTCAAACCCAAGGGTTTGGGAAAGGATCGAGACAGATGCTTGTCTCACCTCCTGCACCTTTTGGAGAGATCATGTCATGGCACCCCCGTCACCAGAATGCTTTTTTGTGAAACACAGCACCCTTTTTAACACCGGTCTGCCAGCAGCCTGAGACTTGCTGGTAGAGGTTTTTCTTCCACGTCAGCTAGTCTTGGCTATCTTAAGTTTTCCTAAAGTGACATGCTGGAATTCCCTCCACGCATATCAACCTGGAGATACGTGAGGTGCAGTGAATTGTAAACTTTCACAACTGATTTACATGTTCCAGGTTTTAATACCCTCTCAATTCTTAAACGGATTAAGGAGGACAGTCTTTAGCTACATTTGACAGAGATTATTCCCGACATGGCCTATTTTTCGTGGCAGTCATTTATTGTACTTGGTAATTATCTATATGGCCTTCTGCATTGATTTTTTTTCTTCCTGAATCTACTTTAGGTGTGCTTTCTAAATGCTGGAGATGGTGTTTAGCGACACCACTTTTGTTTATTCTGCAATCTGGTGTATTTGATCATTCATTCATTTCTTCACATGACATAAATTGGCAAGGAATAATCTAAGGTTGGAAATAAAATGGGTTTGGCTGTCATAAGATGGATAAAAGCTCTGGAATGGCTGCCCAGTAATAGGAATACTGGAGGCCAAAAATTCAACTGTTTTTTTTAGATGAAGCTTACCCAGTTTCTGAGAAGGTTTCTAAGACCTAACATATTTGCTCTGCCAATGAGAAAGTGGGTCCCAAAATACAAAATGCCTATTTCAGGCATTTGAGAGATGAGTGTGCACACACAGGATGATTCACCACCAAACAAAACATCCAAGACTTTTCTTGTGTGTGTACAAAACAAACAGAAAATTAATCACAGCTTGTTACTTATAAGCTTTCCTTTGAGCCTTGGAAAGGCTAACTAACTTGGAACAGCTCAGTTTCCACAGGGGAAGTCTGACTTTTCAAAAATTTAGGGGCACATGCAGCTGACTCCTGATGCACCATGTACTTGCAGTTTGGAAGGCTGCCCACACTAGCAGTCAACCAGATCCTGCCTTAGAATGTTTTCCACAAAGATCACCCATCTCATCAGGTAGGTGTTGATTTGCCTACATAGTTGCAGCCTTGCTGTTTTGATAACCAAGCTAAGTTTTCTCCAGGTTTTCGTATTTATCTGGAGACCGATTTCAGGAGGTTGCTCCACCACACCATTCTGCTCTCCCACACTTCCTTCTTGCTGCTTCTGTCTCCCAAGTCTGCAGCTGCTCCTCTTCCTCAAATATGTCCCACTGCTGAAGCTCCTTCCAGATTTACTTGCATCTCTGGTCCTGTGGTCCCTTTTCTTGGATTGCAGCAGGTGACAGAATTGAGTGTCTGCTTTCTTTTGGTGCACTCTTCACCTTCACCATATCTCTGATATTACTGGAGAGGGCTGGGAACCACAGTAGGCCAGAGAAATACCCTCCAAAATACAAGTCACTTTAGCAAGAGGAGTCATATGACATCCACATCTACAACATCTAGACTACATCTGCCACCTTTGTGCTGAGCTCTTGTGCAGCCCATGACAAAGGTTATCGGCTCCAGGATGGGTGCCAAAATCCCTGGAGGAGCTTCAGCAAGGGACAAGCCCAGCCCCACATGCCCTGGTCTGCCCTGCCTTGTGCAGGAAGCCCTGTAAGTGCTAAGGCCACCTGAAAGGGAGCAGAAAAGCATTCCCTGACCAGTGTATCTGTGACAAAAACAGACATCAAGGCTGTGACAGTCTGGAAAGAGCCCGATGGGACCCACTGCACAGCAGTGTGAAGGTGAAAGGCAAACCCAAGCACAAGGCAAAAGGAAGCACACGAACCCGGAGCACAAGCATTTGAACAAATCAATATGCTGCTCTGCAGAAGCAAGCTCTCCATCACAGCAGACTCGTGGCTCCGTTTCACATACTCCATGCCCCAGTCACTCACTGCAGTCATTGCCAGCAATGTTTCTGCTGCTGCTGCAGTGGCAGGGGAGGATAACCACTCAGAAGGTGTGGGGGCTGGGCTAGGGCTGGATTTATGTGACACAGCAAAAGAAGTAAAGAGCAGGAGGGACAGTCAGGTGAGTACCTATGTCTAATAGCAAGACAAACAGATTCTGCATCAGATGGGGTCTGTAAAGCTGCCATTGCCTCATGCAGTGATACGTTTGGAAGTTGTTTGTATAACCCTTTACATTCCCAGACTGAGTTCTATATACTAACACAGTGCATATGTGTAAGAACAGGAGCTCAAGGAGCATGCAAGGAGGCTCACCACCCTCAAAGCCTTATTCAAAGCCAAGCCAAAGCCCTCAAGTTAAAGCCACTGGAGTCTCAGTTTTGGTACTCGCAATTATTTTAAGTATTTATTGTTGGAAGTGTGAGGAAAATGCAGAAGCTGAGTTGAAAATCGATGTGAAGATGTGACAATTACAGTAACACAATGTCTTTGCATGATGGACTACTCACAAAATGCCTTATGTAATCAGATGCACAACAAAAATGTCTGAATGCACCTTGCCATGTATGAGATAAAACATGGAGTACCTGTTTGGCCTCAAACCCAACTGCTTTTCCTTCAGCATCAATCCCTCTTGCAATAGCTTTAGAGAGAACAAGACACAGAAGCATGAGAGGGAAGAGAAAGAAGACAATGATAAAGATGTGAAAAATGCCTGTTTAATTATGCTCCAGATTTTATCTCTGTTTCATATCAGCTCTCTCTCTTTCCCTTCCAAGAGAAATAACTGGCATATGCTTTATTTCGAATGTAGATTGACACAAAAAATGAGAATTGGCCATGAATCCTGGCATTAATCTCCCTCTACAACAGCCTGTGATTGAGTCAGAGCTATTACTCTCAAGTTCAGGTCTGAGTCACTATCAAAAAGGATGCTATTTCTCCAGCATCCTTTCCAGCAGGAGTATGCACTGTCCAGCATCCTTTCCAGGGAGTATGCACTTCAAGTGCTACAGAATTTTCTCTGACTCTTGCTTTCAATCTGTTCATTCAAAAACTCAAAGCCAAAAGGAGGATAAGGAAATAGTACTGCTGTTCCAGTTCTCTTATTATGTGCTTACTCACATCCTTCTTCAGTTCACTCCATGACATCACCTAAAATGTTGTCTTCTCCACTACAACCACACTGCCTCATGAAATCCCTTCCCGCCTAATTTGAACTCATCCCTTTTACTCTGTTTATACAAAACCCCTTGTGTCCCACTGTGGCCTCACTTCCATCTTCTCTGCTCCTGTGCCTTCTGCTCACAAGCATCAAAATCTTCCTAAAGACCAGTTGGCTTCTTTTTTCTTCCCTGAACTTGAGACAGTCCTTAACAGGTCACCCTAAATATTCCCACTTCCTACTCACACAAGGAATTGAATTAACCTGCAGTGTCACTCTGCAGCCCAGCTGCTGAGCTCAGCACAGGACACCAGGCACTCTGAAAGATGAATTCTCAGCATATGTAACGTGTCTGCTCCCTGCCTCAGCTTCACTTGGGCAAAGCCCTGCACTCCACCCTGTTTTCCAGCAGAAGGAGGGATGATGCTGTACAGGAGGAACATCCTCAGAACCACAACTGCCTGACAGATGATGCAATGGTGCGTTGTGCAACCCACTGAACCTTACTCTAAAGCTTCAGGTTTTTTATCTCCCTTCAACGCTCTTCAGAGTAACCATGGAGCTTTTGACTTGGGTGGGGAGGTGGAGGAGACTGACTTCAGATGCAGCACTTGCTCCCTGAGTTTTCCCTGCTCTGGCTAAAGATTCTGGACAGCTAGGATTAAGAGAGCAGCCACCTTAGGGAGTGGGATGGAGAGCACACACCCTACAGCCTTCCCCTGGTGCTGAGAGGGTATTGCAGAACCAGAGAGTGCAGTGCTGATCCTGACAAATGCTCCTGGTCTGCTCCACTCTGACAATGAAGAGCATCTCCTCTTAATCGAAGATTTTATTTTGTTCTCTTCAGTCAAGTACCTGAGTGCTTTCCTCAGCTAAATTTCCCATCTTACCACCTGCTTTCCCTGCAAACACGGATGGACACCTGAAGGCAGAATTCTGCCTGTTGTAGTTATGACAGTGATGCAGGATTCAAATATTGCTATTCTTATGCTTGGACCTCTTTAATCAAGAAGCTTTCCTGAACCATTTTATTGAAGTCCCTTCAGAAACACTACTTTTAGCACCGCAGATATTCGGTGTGATGGGCTGTGGCACTGGCTGGCAGAGGGAAACAGCTTCAGAAAAGAGACAAGGGTCCCTTCTGGCAGGTTTTGGATGGGGCCATATCTGTACCTCAGGAGCTGACAGGACTAAAACCTTTTCTCTTTTTTTTGCTGTTTATTCGTTTACATAAAGCTTATTTTTTTTCCCCAGTCATCTGAAAAAAAAAGAAAATTGAGGTATAGCTTAGGTACATTTTGGTTTCTGGACAAATCTCCATGAGCTATCACTTATCTCTTCCTTCAACATCACACTTCACTTAAGTGACTTTTCAGAACTAAGCCTGTACGGAACTGACTGTAGTATTTTATCCTCACTGTGAGATATTCTTCCCTTTTGTGACACCAACTAGTCTTGAAATGCTGTAAAGATGCTGACAGAAGAAATACCAGAGAAGGGTTTTAAAGAGCTTGTGAAGGATCGGTAGGTCCAGAGGTGTTTTTTCAGCATCAGAACAGCTAGCGGACATTTAAAACCAAACGGAAAAAATTCTAGAGGACACGAAAGATTCAGTGCGTTTGAGGGAGTCACCAACATGAAAGGTAACATATTTTGGTGGAGGCTGGAGGGGACAGCATCTGATGGACAGTATGTCAGCCCTATAGAAGTAACAGGGGGCAGGCAGTGCTACTGGAACATGGGGAAAGCAATGAAATGAGAAAGGTAAATGAAGCGAAGTGTAGCATCAGGCACAGGCCCCAACATCACAAACACAGTTGCAGTGTGCAGTCTCATAGATCCCCTGAGTTTTACATTGAGGAGAAGTGACAAAATCATCAGGAGAGAAATGAGAATGACCAGCAGAAGCCTGAGGAGGAACAGCGTGAGAAGGGAGTCAAAACCACTAAAGAGCTGCCTGAGGTTAGTGCTACTGGACTACGATTTATAAAGGGATATATTCAAAACTGCCTCAAAGGTTAAATGTGAAGCTTGGACAAGGGAACAAGAGAAAAGAAAACCTTCAAGAGTCCAAGATGTAAGCGAGATATGTGGCATGTACAGCTTAGCCAGCACAAGTGCACTCAGGAAACAGCAGCTCTTGGTTTGGCTGTCCTGAAGTGGCATTCCCAGTCATGTCTTTGTCATTTGAACCCTGGTGGCTTCCACTGCTACAGCACCTGTACCACAACAAAGGAAAGCCCTTAACATAAGGCTGCAGAATGTTCATTAAAATCAGTCTTCCAGGATGTCATTTTCAGATGTAAGCACCAGTCCACGTATATGCATACACAGACGTACATATAAACATATAGATGAGGTTGAATTTTCTCCTGCTCATCAGAACCCTTAAAAATCCTTTTTAACTGCATTTTAAAGTTTTCATAGAAATCCAGACAGAAATAAAGGTAATTCATGCCAATATTTTCCACAGTCTCACTTTGGAGACCAAGGTGGTACTTCCCAGTCTCCCAAATAAATGTCACAGTAGAACTACATTTATAAACCCCCCCTATATAAAACCCCATCTCATTTAGGCTTTTCCCAAGTCTTTCCTGCATTCTGGAAGAAGCCATTCCCATTTCAAAGCAAGTGCTCTTGCAGGTTCTTTCCTGGGCCTGGCTTGCCCTTTGCCTTTGTCCAGCTGCATCAAACAGAGTCTTGCCCACCTACAGACTGTGGGTAGTCCCTGAAGGGTGGAGTTTAGGGCCAGTTCAGCTAATTTTTCACCCTCTACAATTATGGGGATGCTTCTGCTTTTAATTCAAATCATATAGCCCTTTTCCACTTAGCTTTGTTACATCTTTAATTACGACCTTAGGTTGAGGTGGTATAATTTTACTTTAAGAGGTATGCCAGAACTCGAGTACTGACATCTCCAGGTTTCATAGAAATTGCAGGGATCATAGGAATTTAACCTGATAATTACCTCAATATTTCATGTCAGACAATCACCATATAAAATAATTATGGGTTGTTGTTTTTCCAAATTCCCTTTGTGGGTTACTGCAGGTGACTGCAGGTTAGAATATATGATATTAGATAGATATAGAAACAGAGATAAAGAGGTACAATAAACCTAAATATGAGATTATTCACCCACATGTGTAAGGAATGGCAAAAGACAAAGAGAGGCACCTCTTTTAAATGCATAAAATAGCAAATATCACATTTCCAGTTAAGGAATGTTCAGATCAAGGATTCTTTTCCACGACCTCTTCAGCCACAAAAGTTTTTCACGATGGGGCTTGCAAGGATTGGCACAAATGGGAGCAAAACCACCCTTTGTACACTTCTTGCATGAAACTTTCAAGAACTGACCCTTATGTCACCCACAGAAATTGTCTTTTACTAACAGAAGCCTTCTTAGCCAGCACTTCATCATGTTCCTTGGCACAATTGTGGTGATTTAAGCTACTACTTCCTAAGATTAAAAAAAAATAAATAAAAGAAAGACCAAAAGGGGAGCATTTGAATATACTGTAAACTGATTACATTTTGTGGAGTTCTTTTTCTTCTTCAAAATGCCAATGCTTTTGTTATCTCTTGCACATAAAGACGCAAGGAAAAAAAAATGACTTGGCATGATTTCCGTCATGTCGATTCTTCTGGGTTCTCAGATATTATGATCCATGGAAAGTCTGGATTCATGCTTACTTCTACTCTTCATTAAGTCAGTTGTAGTTGAATTGCTGGTAGGGCAGGCTGCTGATACAGTAGGTGGGCATGCTGAATAAAATACATACCACAGCTGTACCTGCACTTGTCAGAGAGCCAACCTGCTTTACGCCAGTCTGTTCTCCACTGCTTCCTGGTCATAGCCCATCTGTTTCTGAATTTATAAAATGCTGAAGAACACAAATATCTGAACCTATTATAGGTAACATGCTTCAATTAAATTCTGATTGTGGAGCTGTGCTTCGACTATCATCGGTAATGTATCTCCTTCAAATCTGCCTGTAAAATAGACACCCATCCCTAGATATTTCTGTGAATTCAGAGGCTTTTCTGGGCAGTGGCTTCTACATATGGTGCATCTGGCCAATATTCTTGCAGTTGCAAACAAAATCAAAACCAAAAAAACCCCCCAAAAAACCTGCCAAGACAAAGTATGGAAGGTTACTAAGACAGATTAGATAAAAACCTACATATAGGAAGAGGTTCCACAGTAGGAACCCTCCCAGGTGAAGAAAGCCAGACAGCTATTAACCTGAAGTTTTCCAGTAGCCTAAAGCAGTGCTTCACATTTCTGTTGGATTCAGTGATAACACAGAACGATAATGCACACAAAAATGATGAAACTAATAAAAGTTTATCATGTACATGTAATTTTTGCACTGGGGGTGAAACACTCAACTTTATAAAGGTCAGTTTCATAAAAACTATGATTTAAAGGAACTCAGCAGGCTGTCAATAACTGATTTAATAGGAACAGACTTTAAACAGAAAAAATAGGTGAGGGATATATCCCCAGGAAATTTGCTGAGGATACCTACAGTACCTATGATTAAACTATCTGTCCTCTGGATGTCATCATTGCTCTTTTTATATACTGTTGGTTAAAGATGCATTTATGTAGAAGATAACCACAGTCCTAAGGAAGCTGGCTGGGGTGAATTGTTTTTGGTGCCCCAGTGCATTTCCAGTTAGAACTGAATTCACAAGAGTGTGGTCAATATCACTACTATTTATAATTTATAATGAACCTTTTTTTATAATGCAGTGCAAAAAACTGACCCTCTGCATACATTTCATTTGACGTGAACTCACACCTCAAGAAGCACTTTGTGCCTCTTCACCAAAAATTTCCACCTTTCCATATGTGCAGCTGAGGCATAGCTGCCAGTCAGCAATAGTGTTTGCAGTATTTGCAAAAATCTTAGCTTTAAACCGGAACCAGAATTTAAGATTTCAAACTAAGGGGCTTGGTTTCTCTGGCAAGGGAATATTCCATTAGCAGTGATGCACCAGAGCAGAAAGGAAAAATACAGAGTACACCTTACTGTGACAAGGCTGACCCTGAGAGACTTGATAGAGAAAACAGACCAATGTGTGGCACTGCAGATATTTACCATATTCCTAGAAGACCTTTTATAAGCTATTACAGCAAAATAGTCTAAGTGGAAGCAGATCTAGGCTGAATCCTTCTCCCAGCATGAGGTGCGAGGTTGAATTCAAATCTTCTCGGTACCTTTCAAGTCCAGATGAATCCAAAGCCAGGGAGGGGCTGCTTGTCCTGGAGCACTGGGGCTGCTGGCAGGTGGTGCACCTGAACTGGCCCCAGCCAGGTGGGGAAGGAGATTGTCACCTTTGCACTTCTGTTCTTGAGCTGTGCCAGATGTTCATCGGCTGCTGTCAGCAACCATCCTGAGGCAGTGGCAATTTTGGCAGCATGGGAACCACCCCAGAAGCCTTAGAAATACAAGTATGATGTCCTTCTCCCTTCTGCATGGCCATTGCACACAAAGCCAGTTGTCAGAGAACTACATGGCACCAAATACCTCTCCAGCTTTCACAGAAGAATTATTATGGAGCTTGCAGAGAGAGATGATGCCCAAGTAGTACAAGCTGAGGCTTAACATACTCCTTCCCAGCAATAAACACTCCTCACTCACCAAATTGCCTGAGGTTGAATTTTCCAGAGCTGTGGGGATGGGTGCTCCATTCCCAGCTTTATCCAAAGTATCAGTTCAGGCAGCTTCCAGCAAATCACCTGCCCTTAACTCTACAGAAAGAACCTAGAGTGAAAAGCAAGAAACAGAGCTCAAGTCAGCAAAGCAAGAGGCACTTAGAGTCTGTTAGTGTTCTATGTGGCTCTGATTTTGGAAACACTCAGAAGCCTCATGCTGTTAGCAGGGCTGGGCAACTCAGCATTTTCCTAATGCCTCAGCCCTAGGAGGATTGTAAAGTTCAATAGTCTTGTAGGTAGTTCACAGGTAAAGCAGTTAGTTAGCTGAGCTAACTGGACAAATCCTTCAAAATGGGCCCTTACCTTCTCCTTAAGGAAGAAGTGGAGGGTTTCCTCATCCTTATACACAGTGGCTATGAGGTAACACATCAGCTTCCAAGGGAAGAGCCCATTTCCAAGGATCCTCACTTCTATTTAAAGTGAGATACAGCAACAGGTGACAGGAGAGGAATAAATTACAGGGGGGCTGTGTGTTTCTCAGCAGAGGCCAGCCAAAGCCCCTCCACCTGCTTGTCACACCCTCAGGACAGGGGCCAGCACAGATCTGAACACGGCAGAGCTGCAGGAGCAGGCTCAAGCTTTGAGGGAGGCTGATGGACACAGCAGTGTGTTACCTCATGGCTGGTGGATCAGACCTGGCCTGGGTTTCATCTGGGACACAGACTCTGCCCCTAGGAGAAGCCTTATGTGCCCAAAGGGCTGTGCAAATATTGATGTGCAAATATTATCTCAGAGCCAACCCCCTTGGAGGATGTGCTCTTTATCTTCACCGTGGCATCTTCTCCTGACTACCCAATATTTTCAGGGGAACTGTGACAATTCATCTGTTACAGTCAGTTCACCATTTGGTAGTGAGGTAGGAAGCAGAAGTATTAGAAGATGTACTTTAGGATGTTCATTCCATTGTTTTTAGGAATCCTCTGGAGATGTGAAAACATGGCCAGAAAAATAACCTTAATGTGCTGCCCCATTTCCACACTGGAGTTTTGCCTTGCATGTTAATGTGTATGCTTTCATGCTTCAGCTACACTAACTGTACTCCTTTCCTGTTTCTATTTATTTTGGAAGCAATATATGTTTACTAAATCAGTTGAAAAGTGTTAATGATTCATAGAATACTAATGTGGATTCAAATTACTTTCACATGAATCAGGACAAATTAAAAAATACTATTTGATCATAAACTGCTTCAAATCCATGTCACAAGAACTCTAGTATCTTGAAAAAAAGAGATTCCTTTCTTTCATTTTGTTAATTAGATAGTTAAATTGATCAAAAAGGTGTGGGGACAAAAACACATGGATTATCCATGGTTCATGTAACAAAGAGAATGGATAAACCCTGTGTATGTGTGGCAAAGAGGAGGGTATCAAAACCAGTTGCTCTACAAGCAATGCCTCTTCCCTGGGCCTGAGAAAGAAGAATGAGACCTGTAAGTGCAAGCAAAAGAGTGGCTGCAGCCAGCCCTGACTCACAGCACAGCACTGAGCCCTGAGATATAGATGGGAAACCTGGTAACCTACATGGACACTGGGTCAGAATGTTCCCAAGAGAAATTTTTAGTGCATCCCAGAAAATTCAGGCACAGTCCAAAGACAAACTCATTTCAGTGACATTTCAGCGTGATTCTGTCTCGATCTGAAGCAAGGCTGTGTTTCAGAACTGCCTTTCAAGTACAGCTTATAGTCTAAAGGTAGGAACTTAGTAGTTTTTCTCCTCTGCTAATTCCTCCAGGTTTGAGCAGAGGAGGATAACCCAGTCTGGTGGCCTCCACTGGGGAAAAGCAGACGGCTGCGGTGTTGCAGGGCACGCACTGCTCGGGAGCAGAGGGCCAGCGAAGCATGTGCCATACCTACTCACAGGTGACAAGGAACACAGCACCTCTGGCCAGCCAGCCTCTCCCAGGAGCTGGAAGTTAACCTCTTAGTGCTTTATCACACAGGATGTGATGTGCTATCCCAGCAAAACACTTGGGTGCATCATGCAGATGGTGATTGCTGGGAAGGTCAAGGTAGCATTGCTGAACGAATCAATACTGGAGGGTAAAAGCAGATTTGGGAGGTGAATTGCAGCTGTACCAGGGCACTTCCTGGATCCTAGTGCAGTGAAGATGCACAGGAAGAATTTAGCTCTGCTCACCTTTTCCTTGCTCACGAAAGAAAAAGTGTGGGCACAATATTTCCTTAACCATGGTTGTCCTGAATTGTGTTTTAGGAACCTAATGCAGAATGTCAGGCTGGGTTTGTCTCTTTCACTGTCGTTTTGCAGAGACCAGGTGGAACATTCAGCTGTTCGTTTACTCTTTTATTTCCTTTTGTTTTTAAATAAAAACTGTACTTCATGATGGATATTTTAAGCATGACAATTAAGACTCATTTAGGAGACTATCAGACGGAAAAAGCTCTCCAGCCTCCTCTATTTCATTCAAGACAATTTTGTCTAACAGATTTTTAACAAATTTAAAACATTGCCCATATCTACTCCAGCTATGAGGCACTGGTAATCAAGTCAAGCACCATTGACTATGAGAATAGTGAACTGGATAAAATGAATTCTCAGCATTATGTAGTGTCACAGCACAATTTAAATAACACGTTCATTATTCAAGGTCTCATAATTCCTACATATAGAAATAGATACGGGGAGCTGAGAGAGGCTTTCAAGCTCTCAACAGTTAAATAAATAAGCAACCTGTATCATTACAACTGTACTGCACAGTCTTTAAATACCTGCTAGGTTGTTGGCAAGTCCTTTTAAAATGAAATCCAGTAATACAAAGTGCTAATTTAAGCTGAGAGATGCATATACAGACAGCTATTACATATTGACGCTGCTTTCACAGGAATGAGCAGAGGATTTGAGAGAAATTGTGCTTTCTGGGGAGGAATCTCAGACATTATTATGATGTTGGTGTACAAAAGGGCTCTTACAACTGCAATTACAGAAATCTAATATTAAAGTCAGGCTCTTTTCTATAATTTAAGTGCATGTAGGTATTTGTTTCTGCACAAGATGCAGACGTTATTGTCTTGATTTTCATATGCAGTTAGAAGATTTTAAGGGAAACTGTTGCAATCACATTCCATCTGACACTTCTGGTAGAACCATGGTTGAAGAAGGGTACTCCACAGTTTTTTTACAGCACTCAAACCGTGTCTCAGAATTTTGTGTAGCTCAATAATTTTATACTATACTTAATGTGATTTACAAAATCTAAATATGTGACCATTAATATAAAAATAAAATGTACAGCTATATTAACTTGAGCTGTTTATAAGTAATTTTTGAATAAGTGTACCAATTTAATATTTGCTTTTGTATTTTGTAAGGCAAATAAATTTGGGAAAACTGTTTCTTCATTATGAGGGCAGTGAGATAATTAAGCATGTTACCCAGAGAGGCTGTGGCTGCCCCATCCCTGGAAGGGTTCAAGGCCAGGCTGGATGCAGCTTTGAGCAGCCTGGGATATGGGAGTTGTCCCTGACAAGAGGAACTAGATGATCCTTAAGGTCCCTTCAAACCCAAACACTTCGATGAGTCTGTGATTCTATTTAACAAAGGCAAACACAAAAGAGAAAAGACAAACATCAATTTTTGCCAAAGTTTCACCCATCAATTCCTGCCAAAGCAAAAGAATTTCAGAAGTCTTTCCTACACCTGATACTTGCCCACTTGGGACCTGTTATGTGTGTCTGCTGAATTTAATTTGTGAGTGAGAGATGAATTCCTGCCATGCTGTTCAGTATTAAGTATCTCAGCAGAAAACATTTCTCCTCTATTCTGAGGAGAAAGTCTGTGTCTCTAGACAGAGCCAGGGCAGACAGCTGTGTTCCCTCCCTCCTTACTGAGGAACAGATGAGAGACACTTTCTCTTCTGACTGACACTGTAGAAAATCTCTCAGAAATCTGGCACTTCTGGGGCATTTCTGAGTTTATTTCTCACTGTTGACCTCACAAAGCAGCCCTCCCAAAGGAAAACACAATTCCCCTCACCTCAGAACACACAGAAAGGTCCATGTGTTCCTCTTTCCAAGTAGTGCTGCCCAGACACACATTTACCACCAGGGCAGGGATTGAAAGTATTCTTGAAGCTTTATAAAGCTTTGCTTTGCCATTTGACATCTTCATTGATACTCCAAGCTTTTACCTTTGTAGTTTAGTCCCAGATATGAATATATAGGCTGCCTTCATCACTCCCTGTGTTCCAGCAACTTCTCACTCCTATTCCCTGGGCCAGTCTGTAAACAGACAGACAGTTGTGCCTGATGTGAACATAATCCCTCCTGAATCCCCCCACTGCCCTTTCCTAACTTCCTTTCTTTATTTCACTGCATCATATTGAATTTGCTCTATATTTTTGCCTCGGTGTTGTTATCATGCCCCTTCTTATATTGAAAGCATCCTCTCTTTCTTAACACTTCTCAACATTACAAAGCTACTGAAGCTTTAAACCGGTTTTAGACATTTCTCCCACTGGATTTCTTCCTTTCTGTGCTGATCCCTTCTCCATACACCATCCTTCCTGAATCCTTGTTCATGACTCAGAAGAGATATTTCATATTTACCAGTGGATAAGAGCACACACAAATGCTCACCTACTCCAGGAGGTCTTGCAGTGTCTTGCTAACGTATTGTTGTTTAACTTCAGCACCTCAAAAGAGGATCTGTCCTGCCAAACATATATTTATGCTTCACAGTACGTCCTCATCCTCCTCTGAGTGCTCCTGGCACAGCTGAGCTGTGCAGTTGGATGCTGTTCCTCCGTACAGCCTGCTTTCCTTCAGTGGAAAAACTGGCTCTGTGAGTAGAGAGGATGCTTCCCCAGATTCTGTGAAGTCCTACAGCCTGGATGCCCAGGAGACCAGGATGACAGGCACACTGTGGAAAACACTTCCCCACGGGGCAAGTACCTTGTTGCTGGTGTATACTGGCTTTGCTGAGGTACTGCATGGAAGTTGTAGTGCATCTGGCATTCATCTGGCTATTAAAACCCCCCACCAGGCCATGTCATTCATTCAGTGAGCATATCCTGAGTTCCTGTGTGTCCTCTGCTGCCTGTGATCTCTTTTGGATAGCTAGCTGTGTGCATGAGCATACCCCTGTAGGTCAGACTCAAATCCATCTCTGCCCTGCATCCTGTCTTTGAGCTCTTAGTAGGAGATTCTTAGAGGATGAGAATAAGAAACAGCACAAATCAGAAATCCCTGTGTGCACTCTCAGCTTCCAGCAATCAGCTGCTCAGGGGACTTTGAACTGGAGCTTGCCACTGCACCATCATGTTAATAGTCCCCCATGGACCTATCGTCAGTAATACATCTTATTTTTTTGAACTTGTAACATCCTGTGGAACGAGTTCCACAAAATAATTATGCCCTGCATGACAAAAGTTTGCTTTAAATTCCCTGTGTGATTATAACACTGGAGCCCCCTTAGGTCCTGTATTGTCAGAAACAATGCATTAGTCACTCCCTAATCACTTTCTCCATGACACTCATTATTGTGCACATCTCTGTCTTTTTCCCTTTAGTGGAGCCTCTGAAGGGTCTAGATTATTTACTCTCTGTTATATTTCCTTATACCTTCCTGCTTCAATCCCTTTGAAACACAGGAATCAACCAAATACAAGATGCAAGATGAGGGCACATTAGAATTGTGCCTGGCATAGATTTTGACAGTTTGATTTGACCAGCCTTGACTGTGAATTAACTGTACTTAGCAAATACACCACTAAGACAAAAATCCAAATAAAATTTAAAATACCATTGGCTAACAAATGGTAGTAGTAATAAACAGACTGGTTTCTCAAGGCATAACGTGTAACAAAACAGAAATAAACAGGTGGAATAAAACATAATCCCGAGATAATTTCCAAAACTAAACAGGCAGTTCTTATCCCCAACATCTAGTGAGAGCTCCTTTGCTCTGGGAGGAAATTCTCGAAGTTTACCACTTCAGGGGAATGAAAATAAAAGGAAATGCAGAGTTGACTGTCGAGGTCTCTGTGATACAGCAGACAATTGCATCTGCTCTGCTATTGACCTCTTGAACAGGATTTCAGAAAATCCATGCATTTAAGAAACACTACATGACAGCTTATTACTCCCTAGAACTGTCACTAATCTCTGGCTGCAAGTGACTCAGCTGAACAAACATCACCCCCTACGTTACCGTGTACCCGTTAGCATCCAGATTGCCTTTCTTCTGCATGCTCAGCACAACACTTTCTCTCTTCTGAAAGAAAAATTTTAAAAAGATATATTTAGGCTGAACAGCCCAATATCTTCATAAAACACTTCTTGAGGCAGCTGCACCTCTGGACATTTTCAAAGCACCTGTAGCAGGAGTTGTGCTCCTCAGCCTTTGCTTTGTGCTGGCAAACTCCGCCGTTCCTCCTCAACCCCCAGTGGTTTGAGGCATCTCTTCACGAAGACAAAGCACGTGTGCACTCACAGCTAGCTGTCAGCAGGCAAAACTCTGGCAAGGATGCCACAGTCTGTGGCCACCTCAGTTCCTGCCCAGCCTGGCTCTCACACAGCCTATGTGATCATTGCAAACTGCCTTGTTCTCATACGGTTTTGCTTCCCTTTTCCCTGGTGAAACAAAACGCGTTTATACAGCAGCCAGTGATCAGTTTAGCAGCCAGTAACTGAGGCGACTCCACTGGGATCTGGAGTTGCCTTCTAAGTAAGAATTAGTACCCTCAATGACCTACAGAATTAAGTAACCAGGTTCCTGTCTGGTGCACAGAGCCTGTGCAGGTGACAGAGATCCAGACAAGCTGCTAATAATTATGCAAGAAGAGAGTCCCACATAACCTGCCCAGGCTAACTGAAAGCACTGCTCTTTTCTTTGATCTTTTGAGTCAGTGGATATTTGGATATTCTTCGAGAAAACACTAATATGCCAAGGCTCTTCTGTTATCATTAAGAAAACAATGAACTGGTTAAGCAGGTGCCTCTTGTTCTGAGAGCTTTACTAATCTAAAAGTCTGTCTTTCAATTGACAGGGAGCTATCACAAAAACCACCAATGTGCATGTGAAAATAATGTTTTCCCCATGCTTCCAAAAAGAGATGGAAAAGTGGAGTGTGCTATCACTTATTAGTGATATTATATATTAGTGATATTAATATATAAGTGATAATTAGTGATATTAATATATTAGTGATTACTGAATCAGTGTTTCAAATTCCTCCTGAGGCAAAAAAGGAGCTGTGCCTAACCCCAGTGAGCACCCACTCCTCTGCAGGATGGATGATAAAGTCTCTTCTCTGGTGGGAGTTTTAAAGAGATTTTTATGGAATTCTTTCCCAGAGGGTGGTCATGGGAGAAGGCAAAATAAAAAGCCTGTGTAAACCAGTCTTGATGCTGGCTCGTGGCACGGGACTTACAAAGAATTTGGTAGCCATCTGAATTCAGGTGATCAGAGAAAGGGCTTAAATACAACCTCCAAAGAAGATGGTGTGAAAAGGTAGCCAAATCAGCTTTTCACCTAGATAAAATGAAGGAGCTGCAGAGAGAAATTCACAAACTTTTGGGATTAGGAACTGTGGCTAAGACGAGCCTTTGGAGAAGTTACCAGAGGTTGGGATAAAAAACCAATAAACTGAAAAATGAGATCAGAATGCCTAGTCAGTATATGGGAAGCATACATACACATATATATTTTTTTAACAAAGCTGACATAATTTCTTCATTTCTCAAAAGATTTGGTTGTAAAAAATAATTGCATCTGCATTTTGAATTCATATTTTTTGAAAGTTTTTGCATTACATTCTGTTAAAGAACAACACTACTAAAAATGTACAACAGTAAAACATTAAAATCTGAAAAAGCAGTTTTATTGATCATCATATCTGAATATTGGTGCATCTAGTAGCATTTCCAGTGTTTCTACTATTTTTTTAGTGCCTTTTGACTACATTCAGAACAGGAATTTATGAAAATATTGAGGAAAGAAAATACTTCAAATATTTAAACTGGCTACTTTAAAGGTACATAAAAAAAGGTCAAATAACAATTGGAGAGATTGGGATTGGTCAGTTATAATGTGCTATTTGAATCAGCTTGTACAATGAAGTAATATTTTTAAAAAGGTTTTAATACAGGCTGACACCCAGTCAGATATGTCAGAAGAGAGAATGTAGGTCACACTAACAACACAGAATACCATATCCTGAAATGCAGTGACACTGAAAAGGACTCCAGAAAATCAATTTACCATGAATTCCCTATGCAATCTATGGGCTAAGGTTAATGCAATACTTGCATGATTATGCAGGAGGCCATGATATTACAGGTGTGCATCACTGATGGGACCAGCACTGCTGTGTCCACTTCTGGTATCCAATTTTCAAATAATTACGACTCTGGGATATTGCAAGGGAATCAACAATGAGTCATTAAATCACTGGAAATTGTGGATTCCTCACCTGTACATAACACACTGCACCAGCCAGCCCCAAGAAAAGGGCACAGATAACTCAGCACAGTGTCAGTGGAGTGCTGGAAGGGAAAGTCCTGACACCAGGGGAATCTGTAATTAGCGAGCAAAGCCGCAACAGTCAGTAATTAAGAGAGAAAAGGTAGGCAAATGCAGGTTGGGAAAAAGAAAAAAGTCTGATCTTTTAAAAAGCAAAGTAAATATTAGGTTAAAATTAAGTGCTTGAGAGCAGCAATGTAATAAGCTGATGCTTTTCCAGTAAGAACAAGTGCCTTTACAAAAGATACACTGCAGCTCGTCTGGGACCTGAGGCTGAAATCACATGGCTGGAATGATGCAAGAAATAACACCAGAGGTTCTTAATAGCCATAAAGCCTCAAAATCATAATACATTCACTAGACTATGAATAGTTTGACACAAAGAGGAAACAGAAGTCAAGGAAAAATAAATGTTCGCGTTTACACGGTCAGCTGTTTACCAGTTATCTTCAAAGCAAAAGAACCCCCCACAGGTGAAGCTGAAACAAAAACACACATGCTGCTGTCTTAAAAAATGCAGGATAAAAATTAGGTCTATGAAAAAATATTTTTGACTGTTTGCTGGTGAAAAGAAGGAACACTTTTTTACATGCACATGAAAAGCCAAGAAGCAGGAGGACTGAAGGAGAGACAAATGAGCACTTAAAGATTATATGTTCAAAGATCCCAGATATTTTACTTACACCTGTATTCAAAGGAGGATTTTAAGCTGCCATTTCAGCACATCCATTCTGCCACGTAAAAAAAAAAAAATCAATATTAAAGGCTGTTATCAAGGCAGCAAGTGCTGCAACATTTGCATTTAGGAGCAACAGATCTCTGGAACTGGCTTGTGTGCATGCAAATATTTTCAAGGAAGTGTCAGAGTAACTAATTAAAAACTCCTACATCCTTGCTCATTACCATCAGCTGCTGGAAGCTGCTATGTGAGTATTAGCTTTAAAAAACATGTTGAGCCAGCCTCGAAATTTGCAGCTTACTAAACTTTACCACCAGACGATCAAATCTCTTAAAACAAAGTATGAAAAGAACCAGACCGTCATTATATAAAAGGGAGAGAATAGTGCAGAGTTTTTAAAAAGAAAATAAGGCTCAGAATGAAAACTGCTGCAAGTACAAGCACATCTGATTAATCTACTGCTCTTTCTAAAAACAGCTGATAGCCTTCATCACAAAAAGTGACAAAGGGAACAAAACCAACTTGGGAAGTAAAAATCACCAAAGAAGAAGAAGAAGAGGAAGAAGAAAAGGCTTTCAACTGCTTTGACAATGAGGTGACTCAAAGAACTCTGTTAGGTACAGCACTGTTTAATATGTTAGCAAACAGGAGAAGGGGCTTAAAAATTCAGCCAATAACGCTGGAATTTGATACAATTATTGAGACTTGTCCAATATGATGAGAATATTATGAACCACTTCAGAAGGGTCTAATAAACTAACTAAATAGGCGAGGAGATGGCAAATAAAGGTCACTGGAGAGAGAGACGTGTGAATGCATATTAGAAGGAATTTCTCCCATGCATCTGTGCTAAAAGGCCAGCACTGCCACCGCCTCTGAGCACACACAAAACCGTGTTTGGGGGTAGTGCCACTGCCAGTGCTGGGAGAGCTCCGGCAGGAAACAGAGTGCTCGTGTGGATCAGGACCTCCACTGAATTTGGCCGTTGTGGGGGGAGGTGGAAGGGACTAAAAACTGTGGGCAGCTGGCCGACAATCTGTCCATGTGCAAGAGCAGGCAAAGAAATAAAGCAAAACAAAACATGTTCCTTCTGCTTCACCATAAACAACTCGGCCACGAAAAGAAAGACGAGGTGCAGACCAAACTAGGAAATAGCGAGGCCATTACGATTTCATTTTGTAAAGGAGTGATTTGGCCTTTCTGCTCAGCATAGCCCAAGGAATTGCAGAAATGAAATGGGTCCCAGAAGAGGCCACAGAAATGATTAGCTCGCTGAGGAGAGAGCAGAGGGAGGCTCACCTCCAGTGACGCTTCCGTCCGCTCCCTGCAGGAGCTGAGCTGAGCTCAGGAGACCCTGGTAAGGAGCTGTGGAAAATCACCCTGGGGAATCACCCCTGGGACCAGGAGAGGGTCGGACGAGGAGAAGGAACGTGCTGGAGTCACGTTTTCCTGCAGTGCTCCCAGCTCCTGTGGAGAGGGCTTGGCCCAGGGAGATGGCAAACCCTCACTACCCCAGTGCGGGGTCTCCATCCCCTCACGTGAGAAAGACCAGCCAGCACAGGAGCGTTTGAAGGCTGGTTCAGGGCATGGGCCAAATGCCTTAATTTGGCACTCCAAATACAGCACTCCATTGCTGCAGCTGAAGTCCAGAGATGCTGGAACAACATTGGCTTCATTAATGTGAAAACAGGGGCGTTGTGCAGGCAACACAGCAAGTTTTAAGACTAACAAAATGGTTCTATCTTCATAACGGAAAAAAAAAAAACAAACCATTTAATCATAACTAAGTTCCTGAAAGTGTTACTGACAAACCACAAATCATTCACTATTTTCTTCTATAACAAGCAGATACAGAAGAGAGTAAGAAAATCCGTGTGTTTCACATAATGGCTTTATGTATTGTGCATCGAGCCCGCCAAGAGCTAAACAGCATTTGATTTGTGCCTAACAATAAATAGAAAAAGGATTGCCAATTAAGAATGTGGGGCAGCTATTTTTACCGAAATGTTTTTAAACTTTGGGCGAAGTACGAGAGAAAGGCAGTGCCATCTGTCGGGGAAACGCGGCCGGTTCAGGGATCGCTGCTGCGCCTTGGGGAGAACAAAAGCCCGGCCGGGCTCAGGGACAAGCCTGGCTCGACGCGGGATAAACTTTT
The DNA here is from genome assembly GCA_013400495.1 of Nicator chloris. Taxonomy (NCBI): domain Eukaryota; kingdom Metazoa; phylum Chordata; class Aves; order Passeriformes; family Pycnonotidae; genus Nicator; species Nicator chloris. Next base: position 96,332 of record WAAE01000954.1, read on the forward strand.
GCTGACCGACAGGAAGGAGAGGTGACACGATCCGAGCGGGTTCAACATCAGATTGTGCCAAGCAGCAGCTATGAGAGGTGTTGGACGGCTCCGAGCTCCGTATGGAGCAGGTTCAGCTGCGCGGGGACGGGACGCGGGGCACAGGGCGATGGAGCGGGCAGGGCAGGGCAAGGCACGGCAGGGCAAATCCACGCCACTTTTGGCCACTCCAGCAGCCACAGAAATGTTCCTTCCTCGCCGTCCCGTCAGTCAGCACTCCTGATGTCCAGCCTTTGCACTCAAATGGAAACACGCGGCAGTCCCGCATGGGAGGAAGAGAATCCGAGCAAGCTTCACATTTTGTCAATATTGAAATGGCAAGCTCAGGTGGTCTGCCAAGAATTGGAGCTCGGGTGGTTCTTACCCAGCATTTCCACGCTGCTTTTAAACGTGCAGCAGCCGGATTGTAGCCAAACGCAGGTTTCAATAGTGGCACTGAATTTGAAGAAAGCCAATGTATTTAACATTTAAATACACTGCATGCACCTTATGAATTATTTACTCGCACCAGCCTTTCTGGAGACGCAGGGATATTCTCACACCCTCACATGCACAGCAGCACGAACACATCCGCGTGTATCAGCTGAGCCTCGTAGCTAATGATGCTTTTCTGCAGCTATTTAGCATGTTGCTGTTTTCATTTACAGGTCAGGGTGGGTAGTGGATATCAAACATGGACATTTGTGTGCCCAGTGAGGGACTGACACATCACTTAGGATCACGTTGATGGTTATTCAACACAACTGCAGTAGCCGCTATTTTTGCTCCGTTCCCACAGCAGCAATAAAAGAGTAGCACAAAACAGAAAGTGACACACCAGATACATTGAACAGCAGCTGCCCTTAAAATCGGAGCAGTCCCCATGGACTGATTTGCCATTTGCAAACACTACCTTTTTTTTCCCCCTTTCCTCTACTGAGGGGGTCTAATTAAAGAAGAGGGGGAGAAATGGGATCGTAACAGCAGTGAGAGCGAAGAGTAAACAGTGAGACCAAAATACATCACCGTGCTGGGGGAGATGTGTGGAAAGGAATGCATCAGTGAAGTGTTTCCCTTAAGAAAAAATTATCAGGAATACCAGGTGGACTGTGTCCTGCTGCACTGTCCAGTCTTTGCCTAATTAGTAAAAAAATTCACTTTTTAGGCCATACCAAAGCAAGGACTTGTGTATCAAAGCCAGGTGAGTAGTGAAAACACATACCAAAAGTGCCCTTGGGTGGGATCAATGTACAGACAAGCTTTTGGAAAAGCATATTTTTCTGTTTTAAGCAGGTAAGTTTATTTTGAACTAAGGCAGGAAGACTTATTGTCACGGTGTTCCACACTGTCCTGTTTTAAGTACAGCATGTCATAAGATGTGGAATGAAAAAAGCACTTTCCTGTGCCAAAGGGGAGAGGGACTTAAAGAACACAAAAGTACCATTTCACTTGTAAGACGTGCACTCTGACATTTTTTCCAGCTGAACTCTGTAAGTGTGCAACGTTCAAGAAACAGAATAATAATCTTTGATGAAGCAAACCTAAAATTGTATAGGCTTGGATCACAATCATCATTATATTGTATTCAAATGCCAAGGCTCCCTTCTCAATAAATGCACTTAAGGTATTCTGTAGAACAATATTCCATGGGGAGACTGAACTAATCTGCATTTTCAAACTCAAGATGATATAGAGGCCAACCAGAACCAGAGCTGGAGCTAAAAATATTCAATGACCCAATCACTGCATAGCTTCTGATAGTAGCCTTTTTTTTCATAACATATGTTCACAGATATGTCATCATCATCTGTTGTCAGACTAGTGGCAAATAAAGACTTGCAAATTTTCCTACATTTTCCACATCTCTGCTTGTTGTAGCAGTAACGTTGCCTGCTTGCTTTTTATTCACCATGTTTGGCATGTTCTAGTAATTTTCTGTCATGCTAAGATCTTGTGCCCTCAATATTTGTTTGCCTGCCTTTTTAAAAGAGATGTACAGCGAATTTTCTTCTTCCCTCCCCACTCCCCTTTATTATCTGCATTACATTTACTTCTTCTGATTTAGGAAGGACAGGAATCCCTTTCCTGAACACGCCCCCAACTGTTTAAGACTTGAGTCATCTTTTTATTTAGTATCAACAAACAAACCAGCCAAATTTGATACTGGATGAAAATGTAGCTACCAGCATAGCAGAGCTCAGCTAAAAGGACTGTCCCCAGTACTTCCAGCCAGGGGACCTGGAAATACTTCCCAGCTTCTGTGACTGTTCTGCCTGTGAGTCAGGATGTGTCCCAAGTCTTAATCTCCTTTTATTCTTTGATATTCCCAGGGAGAAGGCCAAGGTGTGTGCAGGTTAGGAACAAGCCAGAGCACACTGTAAAAGGTCTGGATGATCTGAATAATAAGGCACTGGGACTACAGGGTACAGGCAGAGAGTGTGACATGGATTTTGCCATTTCCAGCACTGGAATAGGGCCTTTTTTGCCCAAAATATAGGAATTCACAGCACAGAAAATTAATTTCCAAAATGTCAGAGCTAGTGAGCATTAACTAGCATTAGTGACTTATGTCCACTATTACAATTTTGCCATCATACCCAATCAGATTTTGAGTTTTGCTCAAAAATCTGTTATTCTATGTAGTCCTGGATCAGGAAGCAAGGTAAATAAACACGTGCAGAACTTCCCATCTGGGTGGCATGACCCAAGTGAGCAAAGACAGAACTGTGTTAAGACATGTGTGTTGTCAAAGCTCACAATAGGTCAAATCCGTCCACTAGGCAAATTTTCCATTTACCTTAGGGATGATGCATCAGCCACGCAGATTTTAAGGGTATGAGTTAAGTTTCCCTGATACTGATGGGAATTTTAACCTCAGTCAAGGAAGTGTCTAGGCCTGAAGGAGCCTAAAGACACCAATAATCACTAGCAGGTGATGATTGTCTGTGTTGAATGATCCCATTTAAAATCCTGCCAGGCATCTATTTGCCTCTTCAGCTCCTTAGTTACTTTTGTGTATCTGGCCTTTGTTATTTGGAGAGTCTTTGGTTTATTCTTCTTTCTATGGTCTTTTGTCTTTGAAGGATTGATTTATTGCTATCTGATATGAGCTACATAATCCAACAAAAATGCCTTGTCTCAACAGTTTATAGTTCTGCTTAAGATTTATGTTTCATCCATCCTTCCAAGGAAAGTACTTGCTTTTTCTTCTTTACAATTTTAAATGTTTGCCTATTCAGAAATAAAATCCTCTCTTAGGAAAGGAAGTTAAGCTGAAGTCTGAATCACTTTAAACTCTGAGATGGCTCAATTTAGGATGTGCTCTTTGTAACATAAAATCATACACATTCCCTGCTACCCGTGTTCCCCAGTGCATTTTTCCTAATGCACTCAGATTGTTCCTACCCCTCACTCCAGCTCCTCCTCTAAACTTTCTCATTTGTGCCCTGACTTTTCTTTATTTAAAACACTGGCCAACACGATTTTCATTGGTTTGACCCTGTCTTTGACTCCCTCTTGAATCTCTGGGATTCTTTCTCCCACACCTTGGGATGAAGGTTCTACCTTCAGCTTGTGCCTATTTATTTTCTTGGTTGCTTAATCTCTTATCTGACACCTTTAACTCATCCTTGGTCACACATTGAAATCCCAGAGTGCCTACACCCTGGTTTGGAGCCCTCAGTGTTGGAGAATTGTAACTTGCACCAAGAACAGCACATGGTCCTCTAGATCTGAATGTTCAGTGAACCAACAAGGCTTTGAGAGGGGGGGAGAAGGGACATGACCTGTGCTTTTCTTCTGCAAAAGTTCTGGCCCCAGCTGTTGTGTCTGGGTAGCATTTTGCTCTGGAAGTTGGTCACATTTTAAAAATCCAAAATAATTTTCAACATCCTCCAGTTCACGGAAACACTCGTAAGTAAATACAACAAGAAGGCCATGTATGCAGTATTCACACCAATAGAACTC